>DWCF01003305.1:0-20144 GCA_018230265.1 Delias oraia
CCATGGGAGATCCATGCTGAAGCATTTGCTGACGCACAAATTGGGCCGGCTCTTCCGAAGTGATGCCACGGGTTCACAAAATACTCAGCGTAAAATGGTAATTGTACTTGAAACGGTACTTCTACTTTGTTTTGGTGAATGAGTGAGGATATCGGAGGCCCCTACAAGTGTTGTTTAAGCGCCATAAAAGCCGGCAACGGCGCGGTTGTTCATGGCCGGTGGTGTTCTCTTACCATATAGGACCCCACCTGCTCTGTTGTCCATTATACTTTAGCAAAATTCAACAATGCAATATCTGATTTTGTGCATATATGTACCATGACGAATGCGTGAGAGTGGGAATAGGCAACATGTTTATTAATAGTCAAGGTTTAATTTGTAAAAAAATTAATAAAACAAACAGACTTTATAGTTACAATGATAATTACACAAATGAGGCCGGCAACGCACCTGCGGTTTTGCAAGGGCTAGGGGTGCCCTTGCTATGGACCGCTTACCATAAGTAGCTCCTGCTCGTTTGCCACCATTTCTATATTTAAAAAAATGAATCACGAAACTTTAGAACAGTGAACTTTAGAATCACAAAATACAGGACCATTTATTTCATTTGAAATTTTATTGCTCTGATTATTACAAGAAAAAAAAATTAATACAATATTGTGTTTTATTTTCAAAATTATAATAAATCTCTAGGTACCTATCTACCAGTTTTAATTTATAGATTATACATTATATTTTATATAGTACAGTATAAAAAAAACATTGTTTGAAATGAACACGTCTGCAATAAAAATTATTAATATTTCCTTACATTTTTATATGAATAATATCAAACGTTATTTTCTAAGTTCTTAAATGAGGTATTTATTGATTCAATTGTAACTTGTGGAACTAATTTTTTTCCAACAATACACTATATTGTTTATCGATCGCATGAGTTTTATGCTTCACAGTATGTTATACGTGTATTTGGTCTTTATCAATTTAGGATTCAGAACTGAAGACAACAGTTATAATTAATCTGTGTTTATTTATTTGATGAAAATTTTGAAAATAAAATAGCTGCTTAAACTGCAATCATTCTGTTTAGTTTTTATCCGTGATAACTATGTATACTACCTTGACCTGGTTGATCTACCTACATAAGTTTATCTTACAAAATAATACTAAAAGAATGTAGGGCATATATCTGTTTGCAGAATTTATATAAAAATATTTAGGCACATTTGGTAGAACTAATGTCTTTTAGAAGCTATTATCACACCATTTCTTGGCAGAGATGCTGTCTTTCTATGTGTTTATGATATTGTTTCTACTTTTTGGCCGCGAAATATACCGTCTAACTAACAATTAATATTATTAAAACGTTTAACTAAACGTTAGTTAGTGATGTTCAGAAAAACTGTTAAAATAAATTAAAAACACTTCCGCTGAGTTTGTTTCGCCGGATATTCTTTGTCACGTCTGGGTAGACTTGGAACCGGTAGTAGATTCAATGACGTTCAAAAGTGATTGTTAAATCGTAATTGATAAATAAAATATTTTATTTTTTAATATAGTGGTCTTTTGAAAATATATCTGAAGCAATCTTGTTCCAGTATTCGATTGCAGTGAATACCGTCGCCGGCACATGGCGTTGTACGGCACGCATGATATATTCCGAGCTGACAACCAGCAGGGCTCTGCCATCCGTCGTCAGAGCGCCCACGAGGCCGTACAAGATGCTGTTCTGTGGCTGAAGGACGGGAATGGTGTTGCTGTAAGTGTTTTTATAAAAAAAACCGTGGCAAACGAGCAGGAGGCTCACCTACGGTAAGCGGTCCTCCGCACATGGACACCCCTTATAGAGCCACAGGTGCTTTATAATAAGTGTCTTCATATCTAACATTGACCGAGCCTCGTTAGAAATAGTATGAAGGCTATAACATTTTAAATTTTCATACATGTATGCTTCATGGAATACCCTTTATTAGGGAATTGTTATTCTGGTATGATATACATCGTAGTATGAGTTGTAGTCTGCCGTCGTAGGACTTACAGGCTTAGTATTAAAAACTCGTTTTAAGGACAGGTTTTACCGAAACTAGTTTTAAAACAAACATTTATATTTAATTGAAGTATTTTTTTATGTTTGTAAAGTTTCTTTAGCTTAGTGTGACTTGAAATTGTAAAGGCACATTCGTAATTTAAAGTAGTTGGACATAATATAATGTTTATGTGCCAACAATCTCAAAATAGATCGCATATACATTAGAACACTGAACGTTTTCTTGGATTTTTTTTAGTTATAGACATAAAAATTATATAATATTTAAAAACCTCGATATATACAATTGAAATAAATGAACAGTTTTCGTAAATTTAAGTAATTTCGAACACGGTATTGTTTTATCAAAAAAAAATTTGGAACCGTATGAAAAAAGTAGAATAATTCAGAGGATTTTTAATGGTAATGTATAACAACGATTTTCAGAAAGTGTATTTCTAAGAGCTCAAAGTAATGTGTATAAAATTAAATTTATCTCTTACAGATATTTGACGGTACTAACATAACTCGTGAACAACGGAGGGAACTAAACGAATACTGTCTCTCTGAAATGGGATTCAGGATTTTGTTTATTGAGTGCGTCTGTGAGGACCAAAATCTACTCGAAAGGAACATAATTGAAATATTACACTATTCAGCCGATTATAAGACAATGAGTGAGGAGGAAGCTGTCGACGATTTGAGGAAGAAATTGGAGCATTACATGAGACAATACGAACCCATAGATGGTACGGTCGAGAACTTAAGTTTTGTAAGAGTAGAGAATATGGGAGAGACAGTTACCGCACATAAGGTGGCCGGGCAAAAGGAATCTGGGATACTCGGCTACTTATCCGGAACCCGGGTTTTT
Source organism: Delias oraia (assembly GCA_018230265.1). Classification (NCBI taxonomy): domain Eukaryota; kingdom Metazoa; phylum Arthropoda; class Insecta; order Lepidoptera; family Pieridae; genus Delias; species Delias oraia. The sequence goes on from DWCF01003305.1 coordinate 2,898, forward strand.
CCACAGACTATATATTTCACCCGGGTAAGTTAAGCCACGTTATGCAAGCCGTTTATTAAGTGGTGAGGTTTTTTCTATAATATAGAAAACAACGCAGGTGGGTCTCCTATATGGTAAGAGCCAAACGCGCCAACCGCGCCACATTTGGCTCGTTGGGTGTGTTGCCGGCTTTTAACGCCACTTAAGCGGCATTTTAAGGGCCTCTGATATCCTCACTCACTCAGCGAAACACAATAGAATTATCGTTTTCAAGTACAACTACCGTTTTACGCTGAGTATTCTGTGAGCCCGTGGTATCACTTCAGACGAGCCGGACCAATTAGTACGTCCGCATATACTTTAACATGGCTCTCCCACGGGTAAAATTTCTAATGAATTTCCATAGTACACATACACTGGTAGAAAACTTTAAAAAGAGTCGCAAGTAAATGTTACCGTCTGCGCCATCTAGATTACCGCACACAGATAATGCTATCTATTTTCAAACACGTCAATAAACATGTTTTTCTATGAATTCCTCAAATCCGTATTTATAATTAATTGGAAACTATAAACAAGTCTTTAATTACAATAATAAATATCGATATGAATTAGTCAACAAGAGACGTTCTTTTGTAAGTTGGATGTATTCCAGCAAATGTGTTATCTTTCTATATGACATTATAAATCCTTTGTGACGTCATGGGACGTGTCACTGGAAATTACGATCCACAGAAGAAATAAAATAAAAGAAATAAACAATAAATATATGCGCCGCTAAAAATTAAATAATAATTGTTTAATTATTATATTTTATATATATTATATTTGATTAATTAACTAATTGTATATTAAAAAGATTTTTTTGTTCAAATGAAAAAGATTTTTATAATGAATCAATTAAAAACTACTGAAGAAAATGTCACATTTAGTGTTTAATATTAGTTTAAAAAAACCCGACGCACTGATTCAGTCATATGTTATACCTTATTTGATATTCCTATAGTGAGTTGTCAAAGTTATCATCCTATATTTGACACTATAACACTAGACTTCTTCAACAATCTTACATTTTTGAAGCAATATTTTAAAAATTTTCATTTTGTTAAATATTGTAATTCCTCGACAGCATGGCGAGAGCGAATACAACGTACTGGGCCGTATCGGTGGTGATGCAAACCTATCCCCTCGAGGTGAGAGTTATGCTCACGCGTTGTCTGAATACTTTAATAAAATCGCTGACCAAGAACCAATAGCTGTGTGGACTTCAGAGTTGAGGAGAACTAAGCAGACAGCCGCTGACATCATGGCACCGAAGAGGGCCGTCAGGCCGCTCAATGAATTAGATGCGGTAAGTGTTTTTAAAAACAAAATTTACATTTATTTACTTACATATTAGTCAGTATGACCACGTCCTATGAAGTTTCACAAGGCCTATCTTTTATGTTTCGTCTTGTAAACTGTATGTTACATATCAGAAAAAGAAAAATATTTACTACGATTAAATTATATTATAGATAAAATATATTATAATTTTTTTCTTAATATTTCATACATTAATATTTTATTTTTTTATAAAGATACAATTTATCTTTATCAAAAACATGATTTACGTGATTTATTATAACAGATTAATAATTCCAATAACAATACAATAAAAAAGCTTTCTATTATCTGATAATAATATATATATTAATATTACCCGCACGTACGATTTTTATATTAAGATTTATTATCAACATGTAAATAATATATGTATCATACGAAGTTTGTCCTTTCAAAGGAGATGATTAAGAGATAGCGATAGGACATGTTTATTGTATTTTTCAAAAATATCATATAATTTATGATAAAATTAAAAATATACCTTATCTAAGATTTTATTAAGATATATATTTTAAGTATACCAGTATTTTAAGTGTACCAGACTTTTTTAGTATTAATCATATGAAAATTGTACTAGGTATTTTGTAAAGGGTAAATGCAAATATTATAAGTTAAGCTCTACAAATAGAAATAACGATTATTTGATGATTTTTTGTATAACAAAGGTATCTAATTGCTTCGTGTATCTTTGATATTACATGTTTGAAGTGCTCTCACTGATACACAATGCAAACATTTTAGATATAATCTATGTCCGCTACGATGTTATCAGACAATACATTATGCTTTTTGTTACTCTATATTCCTTAGAGTGTTAAATTAAACGGCGCAAAAAGGCGGCAGCACAACCAATCCGCTGAAGCGCGGTTGGTGATGGGAGGCCGTGTTCTCTTACCACCTGCTCCATTGTCTGCTATTCCATAACAAAATACTAACTTTTATTTAGTCATTTACTGACCATAGAGACTAGATTAAGTTGTTTTTGGATCATAGATATAAAATATAATAATTTATCCTAAGAGGAATATAGTATAAAGCTTCATACATTTCGCATCACTACTTGAAATTATCTGTATTATATTTAAAAACATGAAATAAATTGTTTCATACATATTTCCGTGAAATACATGGTTTCCTTGGACCATTGCCATAAGATACGGTAATGGTATTTTTATATTCCTCTCTTATTGTTCGTATGTAATCGGAAACAGAAATATATTAAGTGACAATTAGTAATATAAATTTTCCTTAAAATAACTACGTCATTGAAATAATAATTGAATGTAGTATTTTCCGTTCATTCGTCACAATAAACAACTAGACCTATTGGCGATTGTACAAAAGTTGTTTGCTTTAGAGGTCGCTAGTAATGTTAGCTTGTCTTCTAAAAATATCTCTGTCACCTTGTGACGTTAATAATTAGAAGACCTATTAAATCTACATTTAATAAGTCAATCATTAAAATTTAAGTTATATAGGCATTTTTGATAGGTTAGAAATATAGAATTTATTCGAAAACATTAAATAATCTAACAGCTGATTGATTGACGTAAACAATATTTTTTCTACCTGGAATCGACTTATGATCCTTAACTATGATACTCTTAAAATGAAGTTTTCATAATTAAAAAAAACTACTATCTTAATATTATATAAATTACATGTCACGTTTTTCCTCATAGACGGCTAAACTACAGAACTGATTTTCATACACATGCACATCGTGAGCAACTTCAGCCAACTTGAAAGATAGGAAAGTTCATTTCGCTATTTATAATCGCGTGATAATTTTAATGCGAATTATTTGCTTATTAATAAAGTCATAATTCTTTGTTAGTTCGATAAGATGGCGATTAAGATATTCCAATAGAGTATATTGTGTTGGTGATACGAAGTTTACCTGTTCTAACTAATACACGATTTAAATGTTCACGTCGAAAATGTCTAATTTCCGTTTCTCTCATTCGCAGGGTATATGCGAAGGTCTGACATACGAAGAAATGCAAGAGCGATTCCCACAAGAGTTCGCCTGGCGTGACCAAGATAAGCTTCGGTACAGATACCCCTGGGGAGAGTCGTACATTGATATTATGACGAGACTAAGACCTGTCCTCTTAGGTCTGGAGGCTGAAGATAATGTCGTCGTAGTAGGACACCAGGCGGTGTTGAGATGTATGCTGGGATATTTCTTGGATACTAAGCTTGGTAAATTAGTTATACAATTATTTTATATTAAAATAATTAATAACTTCAACATTAAATCAAACGTATTGTTTGTTTTGATTTTTTGTTTCTTAGCCGTTGGATGCATAGGGAGAGAAATTATACCAGAGCTTCGAAACATTTGAGTATAGCTACTTAGTATGTTGAAGGAATCAAATACCTGTTTGGTACTCTCTCTAACGTAAAGGTCACAATAGCGATTCCTCAATCTGCTCAAACCTGTCTATTGATAACATGTTATCTGCGTCCTTAATCTTTTTTTATGGAAATGCTGGCAAATGAGCAGGACGCTCAACTAGGGTAAGCGGTCCTCCGCCCATGGAGACCCCTTGCCCTTGAAGTGCCGCGAGTGCGCTGCCGGCTTTAAGGATTTTGTACGCTCTTTTATTGTTATGTCTCCAAGTCGTATTTGTTTGGAAATACCTCTGCTGGCAGCTGATTCCACAGAGTTGTGCGCGGCACTAAATTTTAAAATAATATAATGTTGAATAGCGTCCTAAATAATATATTATCGATGATTTTAATGAGAAATTGAGTTATACATGTATGAGTTTATACATTTCTAGAAAATTTTGTTGATGAATATTAATCGTCATTTAGTCCAGATGTGACGAACCGATAATACGCTATATAATATTATGGCTACAGATTAAAAATTAATTATAATATAATGGCACTGTAAGTGCATACATTTACACATTACCCATGTGGTATGTCCCACTACTGTTTTTTGTATTAATGAAGTAAAAAAGATATCAAATAGGTATAGGTCAGACCGTTTATTACGATATATTATCCTACCCATATAAGCTACAGATTTCCGTTACAATTATTTAAAGGCATATAGGTGAAATGAAATGATATTTATTTATATTTTTGAAATACCATTTACATAAATATATTATCAAACCAGGTTTTCTAGAATATTTTACTTTCGTTGCTAAAAAATGATAATTACTTATTTTCCCATATCACACGGAAATGTCATTGAACGACTTGACAATTGGACGTTCAAACAATCAATCATCGCGTCCGCCATGTAACGACCTACATTGTTATTCTTAGGACTTGTATCTAGAACGTTATAGATTAATGTAGGCCAAGCTAAACATAAAAAATAGTGCGTAGTTTTATCTATTATACAATGCAGAACTTTTCAGTCACATTGAATCAAAATTGGTCATTAAAGCAATAATAAATATATGTATAGAAAATGTTATTTGTTTGTAGAAAGTGTAGTATAGAGGTTTTAGACTTTATCCGTGGGAGAGCCATGCCTCTTATGGCACTCAAGGTCATTTTAAAGTCCTTCCAAAAACCAAATATATAATAAATTCTAGCACATTTTACATCTATTACAGATGAACTGCCTTACATGACTGTACCGCTCCATACAATTGTTAAGTTGACATCTTACGGATACAAATACAAGGTGGAAATGATCAAGCTGCCGGTAGAATGCGTGGATACTCATCGCAAACAACCTAAGGTGAGATAAATTTGTCGAATAAATGAATATTTAATTTATTCCCTATCCTATAATAATATACTACTGCTATTACTATAAACTCACGCCGGTGCATTACGATCGGCCGCCCGTGCGACCTAAATTCCCACGATGGTTCAAGCCGAGGTTCAAGTCTCACAGGAGATGCCCTAGCGCTAGTCGTGTAAAACTCCTGGCAGCCGGTCCCGCTCGCCACCCAGTTCGCGTTAAGCTATCAGGGTTGTATGGTAGTTATGTATTGTTTTACATGAAACATTTTGTATTTCTGGTTCAAAGCTAAAACTTCCAGACACACCCGAACTAAGGCGGGATAACCAATCAATTACTGTATGATCAAGGTTTAATTTTTCTTAATGTTTTATCGAATGATGTGTTCATTTTTCAGAATTGTTCGATAAATAGAACAACAGCGGATGCCTTGCTGACTGTTCCGTCACACTACGACACGCTACCATCAAACCTTTGGCAGAATACAGCAGAAGCACAACTTTAGGCCTCGCTCAGCGCGGATAACACCGCGCGAGTGACATCGTTTAAATAAAATAGAGGCACCAATGCCTCACAATGGCTAAATGACCCAAAGCTATTTGTTCGTGGCTGTGAAAAACCACGGACCCATCACGCATTTCACAGTGATAGGGAGTGACTATTTCACAGTGACTGATGCGTGGATTTAGTTTACACGCAGACGCACAATGTGGTTGAAGTGAAGAAGACTGAAGGTTTTGTGTCAATTTCTAGAATTTCGTTAGGGTAGTTATTTTTTATAAATATATGTGAAACCCTAAAATAGATACATTTAAATTTGGTTAAGAATTTTGACGTATGTATTTTAGAATTACAGTTGAGAATAACGTAGGTACGTTGTAAAATTACGAATTATTAATCTTTTTATTTTAGATCCTATAATCCATCATATTAAATAAGTAGTAATTTAAGGTACTTACACATGACACTTTGTATCCAATTGAATAATTTTTACCTATACTTTAGTACCTATGTTATTAATTTAAGTATGACCACTAGTGAAGCACGAAATATGTTTAGACCTTAGAGCAAGACGAGACATGATAATACCAGAGTAAATCGGTGACTAAAGAATCACATATTAGCATGTATAGGTGAAGTACGTGTAGTAGGTAAAGAAATACGAGATATTGCATTTGAATACTGCCTGATATCAGCAATTTTATAAATTTTTGGACCATTGAGCTATATTTAGTTTAGTTTTTAGGATCTAATGATTATTCTAAGAAATGTATTTCTAAATAATGATTGTTCTATCAGTGTACTTATTGAAATAAAGAATATTGTACCAATAAATGTTTTTATATTTTTATATATATAACGTACAAACATAAAAAATATGGGCAATTAAATCTGAGTTTAAAGCTTCATTTTGAACATTAAAAATTATAATATAAATTAAAAAAACAAAAAAAAGTTTTTAGGCAATTAAGACATTTTCATATAACTACACATTAAAAATAAAACATACATTTTAATATATCGAAACTCATGGTAAACTTGTTGCGTGATTTAGTATTAAGATAATATAGACCTGCATGTGATGGGTACATAAAATCCTGACGAAGCTTTTATACAGGCTAGTTTAATAAATACAATCATCAAACCATTATGCAAAGATCCTTGGTTAAAATTGCTCGTCTGCTATAATAAAGTAATAATAATGTAAGTATATATAAATAGACCTGAAATAAGGTTATGTGATGGTTATTAGCTATCAATGAAGTGAGAGGTTTATTTGGCCATGACTTACTTCACTGACGGATGCCTGTAGTACCTTACCGACCCCTAGGAGAAATAAACGTGTAACCATTGTAATACAAATCGTTCTCTTGCGCACACGTTGACTTACCTGTGTGACATGTTTGAATTTTAAGTATTTTCCTATTATGTGACGTAAGATTCACTAAAAGTTTTAGATATTATAACTGTTTGTCTCGGATCTCGACATATTTTATCAGGTAAGTAAATAACCTAGTAAAATTATGTTTATAATAACCGCCATTCTGGCGTTTGCCGATAACATGTATATTAAATATTCTGTTATATATATGTGTCTGTAATAATATGTCTGTTTTGACATAGGTACTCTACCTTATAATATAAAAAACAACTCAGTATTCCTTTACTAAAATGATATTTTAAAGTATTTATATAATAAGCAGATGAGATTTATATTTCAGTTTTGTAACATAGAAAGTTATTCCCTATGCAGTATAATCTATATATCTATGTGTTGAGTGAGAAGCAATAATCGCTCTATGATCTATTGGTTCGGTGTTCTCGATTATCTAAGTAGTTAACCTTCAGAGGCTATTTGCAACAAACATGAGAATTTCTTCATCACCAACCAAGCCACTTTCACCAATTTTTTTTTATTAATCACTCGTAAATATTTATTCATTTATGAGTAATACAATCACGTGGATATTAGATTATCTAAGTTGACTATCAATTAATATTAAGAAGTACGCCGACGTATATTTATTACCTATCCGCAGAATAGCGCAAGGTATTTCATAACGAGACACGTTATCAATATTTTATGAAGATATTTGCGTATTTCTAATATTTTAAAATTCATTGTTTATATATCTTATTACTTTAGATGGAAATTTACATAAACAATGCTTATTTCGACGAGTGTTCTTTATTTACCGCCAATTAACGATAATTAATAAAGGCCATTTGTTTCATCACTCGCATATGATTTAAAATCAAGTTTTTTACGTCACGTAATAAAATCGAATCGAAAATTCATGTATGATTTCAATACACACAGATTCAAAGATCCGCGCTTCGTTTATTCTCAAAAGTAATAATGCTTAATATTAAAGATAATTTATTTTATGGTTTTTTTTTATTTATAATAATAAATAATGGTTTTGTATTAACGATTCTAAAAATAAATATCCAGTGCAGAAACATTATTTTATATATAGTATGACGGTCACTTTGAATTTCTTTTTCATAAGTCACGCTGCAGTTGTTTATAAGATTTCAATGTCACCATGGTAGTTAAGATAATAATAAACGCTAATTTTTACTCTACTATTTGTAAATATTTTAATTTTGAATTCTTTAATAAAATACCTATTGCTATTACTTATTACATCAAAAGCATTATACTTCTCTTAGTAACTCGAATGTGATTTGCGTAAATAAATATCAATACTTAATATAATCAAACACAATTATTTAACAACTACGCAATATAATATATAAAAATATGTTAAATTTACAGGATGTTGAATGAACAAGATTTAATGGTTGCAAGAGCTCTAGCTGCAGAGTCCCGAGAAAGTTCACCTGGCGGTTCACCTGGACCTTTGAGAAAAAATCCTCTTCACAATGTTGCTGACAAGCTTAACATGTTTCGGTAGGTCGATTCACTTACAACAAATAAAAATATAGAGTAGTCAAGTTTTAATGATTATATTGATAAAACCATTAGGTTTTTAAAAAAGAAAGTGAACCGTTTTTAGTTGGTCCACTAAAATCTTTGTACATAAATCTAAATATTTTTTATGCCTAACAAAATAAATTAGCAAAATTTATTATATGATGATGCTCAAGCAGTAAACCACAAAGATTGTTTTTATATTTCTAAATAATAATATCTGTATTATAAAAGGCAAAACTATTTATCCTCGTGAAAGGAATTATGGGATATTATAGCTATTTCCCGGAATTAATAAAGGATATTATATCATATATATTTATATTAGACCTTAGAGGTATTTGATAATACATAATATATAACATTTAAATACTTGCATACTATAAATGTGTTATTGTTTTAATATATATTATTTATGTGATTTAAAGACTAATATTATTAAAAAGTTTTAAACAGCCATTAAATTGCTATTTACCAATTTGTTAGTTTGTAGATACTGTGGTTTAGTTCGATAGTGGTTTTGACAGATGACAATGAAAACTGTTCTGTTTAGTTTCCTTTAAATTGAAATATTTTGAATTTCTTTTTACAGTCAAAAAATATTTTTAAATTCCTATCAAAACTTTTGAAACCCTAGAACAATTCAATAATTTGGTAATAAAATCATTATTTTATAGACTGTAACGTAAACCTACGGCCATATTCTGAGTAACTTTTAGGATGAGCGCTAAGTTATGTCGAGAATGAGAACTAATAATTTATTAATATTTATTTAATTATGTTATTAAGTAAGTGTATAATAGATAGAAGTTTGAAGATGGATAAAAATAATAAATGCCCTAGTACTAGTAAAGAAGCTAAAGAAGAAGAAGAAGAGAGGTATGTTAACATTATGTTTACATATTCCAGGAATTTTTATTAAATATATTATAGTAAAGCACCCGCGTCTCTGCTAGGTCAGGGGGTGTCCATGGGCGGAGCTTTCTGCACATTTGCCACCAATACTATAAAAAAAACAAATCCAAGGAAATATTAAGCATACTAATTTGTGTCAAGTGCAAAATTTATTTAATATAATGTGTAAGTTATTACAAAAAAAACTGAATAGCTTAATATGGTATCCAAATTCTTTCCTTAGTTATCCTTTCATCAGATATACAAATATTTTATTAAGAAATAAAACATAAGTTTGTGTTTGGCTTATTGTAAGTAAAATTTGTAATCAAAATCTATCTACTACCTGCTAAGAATATATTTAAAAAGCATGTTTATGATATGTTTTACTAGATCTCACTAAATCTTAACTATTACAAGTTTACAATATTAAATGTTGCATTGTAGTTTTTGGTATATACAAAATATTTATTGTAATTGTAATTAATGTTTTGCTTTAGTATATATTATATGGTATGTATACTCCAAAAAATTTAATTTTGTTAACTTTAGTGACTAGAATAAAACTTAGTTTTCTGTTTCTATATAGTCAAAATGGTGCAATAGAACAGTAGCACTATTAAGTAATGTTAAATGTTTCCTATGTTAAACAGTTTAATATGTGGATCCTTCCTTTCACTTAAATACTAAAAGTGAAGTATCTCAATAATTTTCTGTGACAAATTTCACATATATAAATGTCCTAATTTCCAATTAACATACACCTATAAATCCAAGGCCTATGTCCAGCAGTGGACGTCTTACGGCTGAAATGATGACACCTATAAAATCCTGAACATTAATTGAATTGATTAAAAATTAATTATATTGTAAATTGATTTTACTATAACACATTGCATATTTATGGTTGTTCCAATTATGCATAATTATTGTTTATGATTTTGCACACGCATTTATATCGTGTTGCTATCTAAGCATGGTTGACAGTTGTATCACTTCAGTTGGTTAGTCGCGCCAGACGTACTGAGACGTGCGCTTGGTATAGCTACTGCTCGCTCTCCGTAAAATAATTTGCTCATAATATTTCATACGGCGAAATTAACTGCCGTATTTGTTGTTAATCAATTTGAAAAATAGCGCGATGTATTAATTAATTTTCCGTGTTCTTTTCTTGTATTGTTTTTTTTTTATTGCGTAAACAATGCTGTCGATGCAATCGTTTTGGTGTAGTTCGGAGTCAGAATTGTCAGCTTTGACGATGTGTAAAAGTGTAGAGAGGTCAGAGAACAGGTTCAAGAGGAAACCTTCAAAGACTCTGATCCCTCAAGCCCTTTTGCATGCTGAACTGGATCCTCAAATTCGTCATCATCGACCACGACGATCAGGCACATGGCCGTATGTATTCATTAGTTATTCCTTTTTTTAAAATGCACTCCGTTTATAAGTTTTCAAAGGAAATAACATTGTGATTCAATGTTTTGTTTTTAAATCTATCGGTTAAATTTATGTTTGTTATTGTGTGTTAATTTTAACGGATTGGTTGTTTTATAAAAAATTACAGATAGCCTTTTAAGAATTTGTACCGTAAAGAAATTTCAAATTAGGTATTTCCACGAAGAGGTTTTGTTCCTTTTATGTAGTTTTGAGGTAAACTGGAACGGCCTTAATTATTATCGTGCAATTTGTGATAGGTAGCCGACGGTTGTTGACCCCTACTGTGGGTCTTATTGTAGGTTTACAAGGTATTTGTCGCCAACCATCATATAAATAAAGACATTAATATGGCAATGATAAGATAACTGGAGTTTGTCTTATCTAATTAATAAATGAAGACCAAATCAATGTAATTATCAAATTCAAACGGGTGTTTAATTAACTTAGATTTTTAGTGATCATTTTAAACTGTTGAAACTGATGAAAACTTACAAACCTCAAACTTTTATCACAAAAGATTACTTGATATAAATATGGACTTTATAAATTGTACCTTTAAAATCTCGATGACGTTGACTTTCAAAAAATACCATACTTGGTTCATTCTCTTAAGATAATAATAAATAAATAAAATAAATAGATAAAATAAGGTTTCTCTTGTAGCATTGGTTTTTTTTGACGTCGTATTTCTTTACATTTCAATTGGTTTGTTTGTGTGAGACTTTGTATCATAAGCGAATTGTAAAAACACGTTTTTGAAAAAGTGCAATTACCGAGTTTCCTCTCGGTAAAATCTACTTTCCGAACCAGGTGGTAATTTGTAACGTAACTTTATTTTTTTTTTGTTTCGATTTAAAAGTTCTTGCAATAAGTCTATATAAAAAATATATATATTTTGCTTTACTTAAATAACGACTGAAACAATCATGCTCATGGCTTTTTAAGCGTCAAGTTTTTAGCGGTTTGTCATCCAAATTTTCAGAGGTGCCGACCTCTAGCTTGACCCCTTTGCGCTCTATAAAGTATTCCACGCTCCTATAACCATAGTACTGCATTCCACATCCGTTACCCTGAATTTAAAGCAATAATAAGTAATTATGACTTTTCCGTCGATTTTAAATGAATCGGTGTATGTAAAAATGACATTTTGTTGTTTGATATTAACTTCTTCCTTCACGCCTAAACAAGTAAATATTTGCGATGTATAATCTTCATAAATTGTATTGTATCACGTAATACCACATATCCGTCGGATGCAGATATACCTATAGATACACGCGTCAAAAATTTTGTATTTATCCTTCCTCTTTGCGGTTAAGAAATATATACGGCATGTGGGGTGCATTTATATAATTGAACTTGCTGTTAACAAAACACATATGTTCCATAGCTTAATTTATATTCTTGTAATATTGTATACTTCAATGTTAGGGTATATAGATAAACTAAGATTGAATATACATACATAATATATTAACAACTCGACTCAATCTCAATCGAGAGATATACAATATATGAAAATAGTGTGGACTTAATGCCTTATTGTGTGCGATAATTTATGATCGATCTAGATATGTACTTTGTTTGACCTGCTCTACTATCAATGAAGATTAATATTATGGAGCGTGGCCGCTTTGAACAATATCTAGCGAGATATGAACGTATGCTAAATAAATTATATGACAAAAAACGAAAGTACGTACATATTACCCACATAACAAGCCCAGTTTCTGGGGCGACTGTTGACTCCACTGACCCAAGTATTTAATAATTTTAAATTAATATAAGGTATTGCTTGTTTTTATTAATTGAAAAGATATTTATGTTATTCATTTTGCATTTGTAGGTCTGTGTTATTATAGCCTCTATACAAATGTACTAATGTTGATAAGTTTTTACTTAGATACAAGTTCTGTTAATTGCAAATAGTATTCATAAATATTACCTTTGTGTAAAATCAGTTGACTCATGTAATTCCTTCTCAGAATTGATTGGTCTAATTTATATCTAGTGGTATTATATTACATAAAAGTCTCAAAGATATCTCTTACGTTGTCATGAAATGGAATGTATGTATGGAAGACGTAGATAGAGCGTAGAATCTGCAAACAAGCTTAGTATTAGGTTTCTGTGCCAATGAGAGCTTTAATCACACGTACAGGAATTCGAAGTTTCCACTTACTAGTCAGTAAGGTTATTTATGAAACTTCCACATTTAGTACAGTGATTGTGTTGAAGTATGTGTGAAATCTTTACTCACGACATTTCTCGAGTAAATGTCTGATAGGTTTGCAAATGATGTGTAAAAGCACGTAATTTAAATCCGTTTTTTCGTTATTGTTTTCTATCCGCTTGCGTGGCATAAATCATTAACTGGCGTAAAAAAGCCGGCAACACAAACGAAGTGCGGAATGTGGCGCCGTTGTCCATGTGTGGCGATGTTCTCTTACCATATAGAAGACCCAACTGATGATACCATACCTCATAAAAAATACGATATAAAGACGATTCAAGGATTTTAAGAATTGTTGTTGAATCTGTGACATTTTTGATTATTTAAATGCTATTAAAATTCGCAAAAACGTGTTACAGCAAAAACAATCTGACCCACGACAAACAGGATATAAGATGGTATTTTGCAACAAGTTTCCACCTATAACATTCCGAACTGCAACTTGTTGCATCAAACCTAACTATTATTTTGTTATTTAGGACAGATAATTTAAAATATTTTTATATATTACATAACCAAATACCATAAATATGATATTTTAATTATTTTATGGAATGCAACTACTGTAATAATTGTTGTTGTATAAATTATATATAATAGTTGTTGTTATATAAATAAACTCTGTAATTCTGTGGTACTTTGTGCTTGGTCATTGGCCTTCAGTTCAACAATTAACATTCCAATATGAAATATTTTTAGTTCTAGATTTTATTAGGTAGGCAATTTACCATCCTACTATTTTGTTTGCATAAATCTTATTCTTTACTATAACTACATCTAAGTGCCAAATTTAATACTGATTGTGTTAGAGTTTGATGGAATACCCAACATGCGTCTGTGGCATTTGCCTTATATAATCTTCCAGTATTCAAAAAAATCCTTTTTAGCCGCTGCTCCTTGTCGAATAACAATTCCTTGCGACGGACCGCACCGCTATTGCTCTATTTAAAGGAGGTATTGTGCTTAATATAGATCACACGAGATACTATTGTTGCCTGTTCTTAAATCAACTTTGCAGACTCCTGTTTCGTAATCATATATGTAGGGACACTCTCCTAAATTCATCAATAGTAAAACAAATGTTTTGCTACTCTACAAATTATGTTTAGTTTTTTATTCACATAAAAAGTAATTGGGCTAGTCCATTACACGTTGTGACGAAAAAAAAATGGAGAACTCAGGCCGTGTGGCGACTATTGGCAACTGAATGCGTTGACGAAGCTCGACAGATATCAGATTCCGCGCTTACAATACTGTACATAATTAACCTTAAATTCAAATGAACCCTATCATAATGTTAGTATTAATGAGGATGATATACTAATGTTTGAGATTTTTGTCTTTTAGAGAATTTTTTAACATTATTGATGTTATGTATCATGTGAAATTTTAGTTATTTTATTGAACATTCGACGTGGAGATAATAGCTAACAAAAAATGTAATGTTTATTCAGGATTATTAGATATATATTTGTATATGTACTTATGAAAATATAGAAAGTTAGTTGAAGTGAATATTATTGTAACTATGTATTGCATTTAGTATTGCTGATTGTAATGATTTTTTTGTTATATTCTTTTTTTTTCAAAATGGGGGGAATAGTGTAGTGACACCCGGTAGTACAAAAGAATGAGTGTTTTTTTACCTGCTCCCGTTCCACATGCCCAGCTTAGTTAACAGTTACTTAGTTAGATATCCATTCAGATTAGACGCCAACGAACATCCTTAACAACGCGGTGTTTATTGTAATAATAATCATGTACTAATTGACAATATAACATACAAATGAAACTACTTTTTATTGTGGCGTCAATAGTTCTGTGGTAAACATACCCTAAAATACATAATACTTGTATTATTTTAAAGGTGTTACTCTTAAACCAAGTGTTATAAAGATCCCCTGGCTGAAATGTCTTGTAAGCGGCCGCGAGGTTTTAGACATGTACTGGGTTTAGTTAGATATACTTCTAGATATGTACCGTGGTAGCGGTTTAAAGAAATAATAGACACAATGTGTGTCTTTTATTATTTCTTCACCGGTGGGAGAGCCATGCTGAAGCATATTTTTATAAGGCTCGTCCGAAGTGACAGCACGGGCTCATAGAATACTCACCCTGAAATGGCAGTTGTACTTAAACGGCGCTTCTGCTGTGTGTCGCTAAGTGAGGGAGAATATCGCAGGCCCTTAAAAATGCCGTTAAGCGGTATAAAAAGCTGGCAACACAACCAATGCGCTGTTGTCCATAGTCTGCGTTCAGTGTTCTCTTACCATATAGGAGACCCATATGCTCCGTTGTCCGCTATACAATAAATAGAAATAAAAATATTACTTTCTTGTAATGACTTGTATTACAAACAGTTTAAAAAGAAATGGGAATGTGTCATTACAAGCCATTGTTTTGTAATCTTATTCTATTTGTTGGGCATAGTATTTTGTTTGTTTCGGTTGCTATAGCCACAGCTATGAATTAAAATAAATTTCTAAATATAAAAATAGCCAGTGATTTTCAAAAATCCTTTTTTATCAAGCTCTAGTCTAGTATAGTCCATGGTTCTAAAGATTTGAATTAAAATTCAAGTATATTAATCTGAAGTTAGTCTATCATATAATTATCATGAAAGTAACATGCAAAGAACTAATCAATGTCGCATAAAATAAATATTGTGTTGGTAATAAACGCTCTAGATTACTCCTAACAGTCATTTTTAAATAGGCATAAAGTATAAAGTAAAAATATAAGTCAACGATAATATGAAAACATCAAAAAAGTTTATACACCTATAGTAAATATTCATAAATAATCATCATAATTTCAGCCGTAAGACGTCTACCGCTGGACATAGGCGGAGGCCTATGTCCAGGGGAGCCCTTGGATCGTTTTCCGGCGACCTTTATAAGGTAGTCTGTCCACCTTGTCCGTCCTCGTCCTTGTCCTCCCCCAAAGTCCGCGAGAAGCTGTAGAGGCCTTATGCCGACAGCGATAGTCATTTCTAAAAAAAAAAACTTGTACGTCCACCACACCTTGCACGTCCCACGCTGCGTTTGCCGGTCCGTGGTCTCCACTCTAATACTTTTCGGCCCCATCGGCCATCCACTCCACGTGCGATGTTGCCTGCCCATTGCCACTTCAGCTTGCTAATTCGGCGGGCTATGTCGATAACTTCAGTTCGTCTACGGATCTCCTCATTTTTGATCCGATCGCGTAGCGGAACTCCAAGCGATAAATAATATCTATTACGTAAATAGTATTAGTATTAACTACCTACTGCGCTTTAACTTTGTAAAAGGTTTGATAACATTTCCACTTTGTTCGATAAACTGTTTTTTTTCATCACGAATACAATAGCGATTTAATTTATAAATTTATTCATTTGTTTTATTTGCCATGCACTAACTACTTGTATACTTTTTATTTAATTGTATCTACTGCTTAAAGCATATGAATTTTTTTGATGAGACAGCGGACAACGGAGTAGGTGGGTCACCCATATAGTAAGAGAACACCGCCGCCGCCTATGAACAACCGCGCCACAGTCCGCGTATTGGTTGGCGTGTTTCCGATTTTCTACGCCGCTTAAGCGGCCTTAAACGCGTCCGATACCCTAACTCACTCTGCGAAACACAGTACAAGTACCGTTTCACGCTGAATATTCTGTGAGGACGTGTACGAGTTACGTGTGTGCACGTAATGTGTCAGGACTTTATCGTTCGATAACATTTAGACGTTGGGATAGATAATGTCAATTTTTTAATTAATTTTATCCATTTAATTGTGTTTTATATAGAGTTTTTCTGATTACTACATTATGTAGTCTGCTATCGTTACTTTATCAGCTCGCGGTCACCGGTCATGGATGTTAGATTTGCATGTATAAAACAATAATTGATTGTTGATAGTGTGAAAGTTTTATTTCGGTTCCTTCATCAAAGGGGCTCGGATTATAATATATGTGGAATCCGAAACATGTTCTATTCATAAATAATTAGGCGTTTTTGTTCTTAATAAACAATGTGTTTTAGGGTACGTTTAGAAATTAGCCGATGTTTAAAGCAATAAAATGCTCGGATAGAAAAATGTAGAAACGGCCCAATGGATGAAGCGGGCGACTGAGCGGTACTACGACAAGGCCAAGTCGCACCCCAATCAGTTGATACGCGACAG
>DWCF01003306.1:0-20141 GCA_018230265.1 Delias oraia
CGAGAACCTTTCTTCCCCATCGGCTGTCAGTTCGTCGAGCGATGTGGCCAGCCCACTGCCACTTCAACTTACTAATATCGATATATAATCTGTTCTAATCTGACCATACAGATTTACCATGCAACTATAGATTCCATATGCTATAGTCATATTGCATAACATTTATACATCAATGATGGAAAACCTTCATTATCGATTATTGACTGTCTCATCTTTACTGTAGGCTGTCAAAATTATCATTCTATTTTTGACAACATTTAATACTTATAATGTTTAACAAATAAACTCAACTAATCTGTTAATTTTTTTCTGTATCACCAGACAAAAACAACAGATAAGAATAAGAAGAATACAGCAGATGTGCTTGTCATTTTGTTTACTTTTCTTTCGTTTTTGTATATTGACAGTTTTCGATTGCAGTTTTTGCAAGCTTCTTGCTAAAGTCAATGTTTGTGTATAAAATATACGTCTTTGCCGTCTGTATGATATACAAACATTCTGACAACATAGAACTTAGTTAAAAACAGATCTATGTTATATAAAAAAAACTAGTCGTTATTCTAAGGTAATTTATTTTTATATTATTATTTATAGTTGGATTAAATATTATTTGCACACATAGAAACATGAAAAACTGATAGATATTGAACAATAACAAAAAACACCCAAAACTACTATTATAAAAATATTATTACTTATAAAATAAATAGAAATATTTATTTGCATAATTATGTTAATAATATAGTAACATTTAAAGTATACGTAGGTGATTTTTTACTGTAAATAAACTATTCTTGTTAGTATTAGTTTATACAACTTAATATATAATAAAATTTAAATAAATATATATTTTGATAAAAACATTTTAGAATTTTAAGTAATAAAAACTATTCGGATTCGGTATTTATAACTTAAAAGGTAAATCTAAAGAGATATCTTAAAATTAATATTCATAACATTAATTAGATTTGCAACTACAAATCAAGTAACTACGGTATTTAGTATTAAATACTTTTTCTAAGCTTGCATATATAAAAAACTAAATACATACACAAATTTGTCCTTAATTACTGAAATAAAAAAAAAATCTTCTTCCGTGCACGTCGCACGAACTTAATTGAACCAAAGTTTTAAAATATCAAACAAACTTTCAAAACACATACCGAAGCGTTGTAATCCAAAACAGCGCAACTTTGCATATACAACGTATCATTATGACATAATTTGCGCGTCGCACAAATCGCACAGTTCACACAAGAACGATCTCACATAACATGTGAACGGAATGTCAGGCGGCGGGCGACACGGCTGATAGTTCACTGAAACAGGACAGCCCAGAAACGGCTTCGCGTTTTACTACGTCCACCGCGCAGACGCAACAGAATATCCTCCCCATCTGTCTCCGAGCTCTATTAACTGCACTGTTTAAGACTAGCTGAGAGGCAGTGCTACCGATTTCATGGGTAACGGGTTTGAAACCCGCTCCGAATGGAAATTATGTATAAGCTTTTTGGACAGGCGTGTGTTAGGTGTTAGCTCTGTCTTACTTGTAAGTGTTGATGGCGCACTAATTGGACTTACAAAATACCAGCGTGAAGCTCATGCTGTTTCGTTGAGTGAGTGATACCGGAGGTCCGATAAGTTATCGACGTAAAAAGACGGCAAGACAATCGAAGCTTGGATTGTGGCTTCATAGTCCGCTATACAGTTAAACAAAGCTTTTCCAATTACTTTAATCAATATAGTATCGGGTTCGAGTCCCGGTCCGGATACTTATAATTTAATTTATAATTATTCGGTCTCTGGAAGGACTCGACTGTGGCCAGGCGAGTGTCTTAATACTGAGACACCCGTGGGAGAGCCATTTTGAAGCATATGTAGGCGCACTGATTGGGCTGACTCGTGCGAAGTGATATCACGGGCTCACAGCATACTCAACGTGAAACGGTACTTGTACTGTTTCGCTGAGTGAGTGAGGATATCGGAGGCTTTTAAAATGCCGCTTAAGTGGCGTAAAAACCGGCAACTGAACCAATGTTAGGACTGTGGCACGGTTGTCTATGGGCCGCGGCATTCTCTTACCCTATAGAAGTCCCACATACTCCATTACGTGCTATACTATAAAAAAAACTAACCAATTCGAATAACAAACAATCATTTAGTAGATAATTCCTAAATAGAGGGTTATAATTACGTTCATATTTTGATTAACTTTAAATATAATTTAAATTACTTTGATTTGTTAGGATGTAAATAAAAATGTTCTCAGTTTTTCACCCTTAACCTAAAATGTATCTTTTTATATCGTTGTAGCCTGTAGCTTTACTTTTAAACAATTGGAAGACTTTTTTAGTTAAGCTGAAAATCTATTGCGGTAGCAGTGTAATTTGGAATCTTTATATGAGAGTAAAATGTATAATTTCTTCTTATTTTTTTTGGCTTCTGGGTCAAATTTGCCTTTGTTAGTAAAAAAAATATATGGTATAGTGGAGAACGGAGCAGATGGGTCTCCTATATGGTAAGACAACACTGCCAATGGACAGCAACGTCACATTCCGCGCTTTGGTTGTGTTGTTGGCTTTTTACATCTTAACACTTAAATTTACATAAATAAAAATATATAATTTCGTAATAAGAAATAAACAAGACATGTGACAAATCTGAAGATGGAAATAATAATAGTAACTCTTGAAAGTATTCTGTCACTAACAAGCTCGCATTCGGGGTGCGTTCCACTGAACGCTCACAACGCTCTAATACTCATGAAGCTGTTTTATATGACGACCGCGTTCGTTGTGATTGAATACGAGCGAATACATCGCCACTGACGTCATAACTTTCGCTCTGATCAGGCTTTCAAGTCTCAACGACCCATCAAAAAGGTGGATCGAAGTGGAGGTTGAGAAAACATGAGTTTTGTGAGTGAAACGCACACTTAGGCCCAATATTTGAAATGCGTTACTTAAAACTCGAAGATGGCAACGAGTAAATTATAATTATTTGTCAAGCTTTTACTTCGTTTTAACTTTACATATAATAAAGGCGTAAAAAGCCGACAACACAACCAAAGCGCGGACTGTGGTGCGGTTGGATATGGGTGGCGGTGTTCTCTTACAATATAGGAGAACGACATGCTCCATTGTCCGCTATACCATAATAAAATAAATCACACCATTTGTAAAGAACTCAAAATACTCTATAATCCATTCCACTTGAGTTGGTAATACTAACGCTCAGAAACAAATGGAACGAGAAAAGCGTGGTCGTGAGCTTGATGGTTCTGACTTCTCAGCGCTTGGTGGACCGCACCCTCGATATCAATAAATGCACAGAGTAGAAAAATACTTGTCAATTGCCATTTGCAAAGATGAATATTGAATTGCAAACCATCCCGACATTCTACAAGAGACAATTATTGTCCTACATCTGCTATCTGCTTTATTTTATTATATTAAATATTCTGTGCTGCGTTGTTTCCCTTTCCAATCGAAAAACTTTATCGTAACTTTGTATAGAATTATTTGTTTTTATTTTTATCACTAGGTAATTTGAACTCGGTGTGAACGACTTGTGTGTTAGATAAATTACTCGTGATAAGAGTGAGTTAGGAGTTAATACTTTTAATTGCTAATTAGGATACGTTAATTTAAATTCCTCAAAAAGAAAACCTAAAGTCTTTGACACGTATAGAAGAATGAGACCGAAAAATGATCTTACAAGATTCTTTAATTGTTTTATTCTTCGAGATGGTCGAATTTTTAAAGAAGAATTGTGGATACGAGATGCTAAAATTGTGAATCCCGAAGAAGTGTTTTACGTTGAACAAGTTGAAGCTGATACGTCGGTCGATTGTGGTGGCCTACTTATCGCGCCAGGATTTATAGATCTACAAATAAACGGTATGTTTCATAAAAAAAACAAGACTTGTATTTCAATTTATATTATTAAAGTAATCGGAAAAACATTTATTATAAGTCTAAACTTTTACTTCAGCTAATTTAATGAAACAATAATAAGAAATAGTAGTTATGTAAATCTTGCAAAATGCATTTTGTTACAGGTGGATGGGGTGTTGACTTTTCATATGATTCAGAAAATGTTGAAGAAGGAATAGAAAAAGTAGCAAAAGAACTATTAAGCCATGGAGTGACATCATTTTGTCCTACCATGGTAACTTCAGATAAAGAAAAATACTCTAAAATTTTACCTAGAATACAGAAAAAACAAGGAAGTAAAAATGGTGCAACTGTTCTTGGTGTTCATCTTGAAGGTCCATTTATATGTATGGCTCGGAAAGGTGCTCACACACCAGAACTCATTAAAAATCCAGACAAGGTATTATTTTCCTAGCAAGCCCTATATTGCTGTGTGTAATAACTTTTGCTAAGTTGGAAAATAATTCATTTTTAATTTCATCATCCACAAATACCTGTGTTAAGGGAAAAATATATTTTTGCATTCTTGTATTCAAGTTTTACATATCAAGTTTACCG
This sequence comes from Delias oraia, assembly GCA_018230265.1. NCBI lineage: Eukaryota > Metazoa > Arthropoda > Insecta > Lepidoptera > Pieridae > Delias > Delias oraia. The sequence continues at coordinate 4,494 of DWCF01003306.1, forward strand.
AAGAATACTTTATTAGACATAAGACATAAAATTATCTAATATGTCATTCTGAAGCCGGAAATTTTCTTTGCTTAGTTCATTATGACCTCTGAAAGTGCCAGTTTAGAATGAGTAGTTATTTTTGTGTATATTTATGAAGGAATGCATTACCAGCATGCTACCACATAAATAATGTGGTATCTATAAGGGTGAACAAAAACCAAGGCATTCTGAAGAAAACAAAATTGTTTTTATCAATGGCCTACTTTTGCAAATAAATACGTGGGTCATTAAACTCTTATCACATATACATTATTGATACTTCACCACTATTTACTCTTATCTTTGCAATTATTCTGCAATATGTTGAATAATTGTTTTTAAATAAAAGATCCTTTTAAAAAATATTCTCTTTATTTTTTTTCATGAACAACATTTTATAAGCATTTAAATCTGATATTTCTGAAAGTATATTAGTTTTTGAAGTTTAGAGAATTAAAATCATAAAAAATAAGTGATAGTTTTGATTTATAATCCTGAAATTTTTTTTTTCAGGGCTTTCAATCTCTCATTGACATGTATGGTAGACTAGATAATGTTGTAATAGTAACTATAGCACCAGAATTGCCTGGAGCTTTAGATGCAATTAAAGATTTATCACAGAGAGGTATAAAAGTGGCCCTTGGACATTCAGAAGCAAATCTAGCCCAAGCCGAAGAAGGCGTAAGGAATGGGGCAAATTTAATCACACATTTATTCAATGCCATGTTGCCAGTAAGTATATATTATTAAGATTAGATGTAGTTGTGTTTTTATAATTTATTACCTTACCTTACCTTACCTGTTTTATATAATTTAGCCTAGAAATGAGATAAATTCACATTTTTTTTTATTCTATAGCAGACAACGGATCAAGTGGGTCTCCTATATGGTAAGAGAACACCGCCGCCCATGAACAACCGCACCAAGTCCGAGTATTAGAATTTTTTATTAAAAAAAAATTATAAAAGGAGGCCCACCTAGGATAAGCAGTCCAGTGCCCATGGAAATCTCAAGTAAGGCCTTTGCGTGTGTTGCTGGATTTTTAGAGATAGCTATCCTCTTTTTTTTAAATTCCCAAAAGTCATATTGGTTTGGAAATACCTAACATAAGGATGCTAACAAATCTGTTTTGATTTTATTATATTTATTACCAATGTATTTTTTTTTTTGTAGAAGTAAAAACACTCTTTTTATATACTTTTCATAGTTTCACCACCGTGATCCAGGTTTAGTTGGCCTCTTAGCATCCACCACCGAAAAGCAAGTATACTATGGGATTATAGCTGATGGTATACATACACATCCAGCAGCTCTAAGAATAGCCTGTCGAACAAACCGGGAAGGTAAACTAACAAATATATTATAATATATTGAGTAAGGTTTTTATTACAGCTGTATTCTCTGTGCTATTTTGATCTTGCTATGTTTTTTGTTGAGGTTTACTTCAGTTTCAGTCAACATATAGGAACAGTTTAGTAGAAACGTGAACTGGTAGATTCATTGATGTAGTTAAACTGTGAATATAATATTATAATTGTGTAAATCTTTTATTATGGCATAACCCTAAACTTACAAAAGTTATCTCAAATTCAAGAAGCATTTATTAAAATAGACCCCATAAGGGGCATTTTTTTATCGCCAAATTTACAATGGTTGGTTTATTTATGGTTGCTAGTTTAAGAGGTTGGTGCTTGTCCAGGAGTTTCCATGCATCTTTGTCTTCTATGTAGTTTATGTTATAGTAAGTTTTCTTCGTTAAGGTATTTTTTACAAGATTTTTGAATTTACTTTCTGTAAGTTCAGATATGATCACAGTATCCCAAGACAGTCTTTGTACTTGTTTTAAATAATATGAAATTAGATACTACTTTATCCTTATTCCTAGTATTAGAATTATGGTGGTCGCTATTTATCTATTATTTTAACGTTCCTTTATAAAATCAGGTATAAAGCAAGAATAGTTTTTCGTGTTGTGTTAACATTTCAATCTGATCTTGAGAATGTTGCACCCCAAGTGAAAAATTTGTAATCAATCAAAAATATTTATAATATAGTCTTTAAAAATAATTCTTTACGATTTTTCAGGTTTAATCTTAGTAAGTGATGCAGTAGCAGCTCAAGGCTTGCCAGACGGGGCGTACCGCGTGGGGCCACAAACAGTCTCAGTTGTCAACGGTTGGGCTTACGTTTCCGGTACGAAGACGCTGTGTGGTAGCACCATGGCCTTGGATACATGTGTAAAAACCTTCAAGGATGCTACAGGTATTTTTATAAGTTATTTTTTTTATTATATACCAAACAACAATCAGGCTTACGTGATGGTTTAATTTTGTTGTCGGCTTTTTATGATACATTTGGGGTACTTCTACTGTTTCGTAAGTAAGTGAGTATACCGGAGGCCCTTAAAAGTATCGCTTAAGCGGCGTAAATAGCCGGCAATACAATCAATGCGCAGACTATACCGCGGTTGTTCATGGGCGCCGGTGTTCTCTTACTATATAAGAGCCCCACCTCCTCCGTTGTCCGCTATAATATAAAAAAATAAACAAAACCAATCTAAGGACTTGCATTTTTACAAACATTTCTTTCAGAATGCTCCCTCGAATACGCTTTAGAAGTGGCGTCGTTACACCCCGCAAGAGCCTTGGGCATCGACAACAGAAAGGGAAAACTCAATTACGGCTTCGATGCGGATTTCGTTCTCCTAGATCACAGAACATTGAAAGTTATGTCCACTTGGATTGCTGGAGAGTGTGTATACAAAAGTAATGTTTAACGTTGCTTGAGATAACTCTTAGCTACACGTCTTAAAGATTTGTTCTGGCACAACATATGTTGAAAGAATTCATGTTTTATATACAGTGTAAACTCCATGTAACGTCCCTCGATTTAACGACAAACTCCCTAAAACGTCGAAATCAATTGGCATTAGTTTGCTTTAGTTAGCTTGTCGTCCATCCACCTTTTCTTCTCTCCATTTAACAACTCTTTATAACGCTTTAAAATGCACAGTCCCTTCAGTGTCGTTACACTGTATTTTTTCCTCAAATTTCGATATAATTTTATATATGTGATATTATGTACTGTAAGTGCAACATTTAGTCTGAACATTCTGTATATACATCGTTTTTTATTAAATATTTTTATACAATACTTAAGACATAGTATAGTTATCCTAGATAAAAAAAAACAGGAATATAACAGGAATTAAATCAATTTTGAAATATTAGCACTATCAAAAAAATCCAAAGAAACAATTAATTGGACAGTTGATTCCGAAATAAAACCCGTCGGTAGTGGCATGGAAAATCTTTATTGAAGTAAATATATTTATAAAGTCAGTACAATTTAAGTTCAATAGTTTCCAAAAATATTAAAGTGCAGGTTCGCTGATCACCTGGCAATGTTTAAATATGATTATTTCTTAATTAAAATACAAGCTATTATTGAGAAAACTGTAATATGTGAATAACATGTATATACCTAAATAAAAATCATGACAAAAATATATCTTAGGCAGGCTCTGAATTTTATACACTGCACTGTGCTGTTGTCCTGGCCACAATTCACGAATAATAAACTTAATAATATTAAATCGGGCCGCGAGAGTCACGTGACAATTTGTACTCGCTTAAAAGGCGCGAGCAAACAACACCAAATTCTCAAGTAACATCAGCGGCACGGCACTGCCGAACCGACACGCGCTACCGGCTAACATTACCCGCCAACCCACCTTCCTAGCCTCCCCGACAGGTCCGTAGCGAGCCGGCCGCGCGTTTCGCTCCCACGTGTAAACCAATTTACAAACTACGCAATGTATATTCATGTATGTATACAATATTACTAAGTGTATGAATGTATAATGTAAATACAATTTCATGAAAAACAAAATAATATCATGGAATATTCAAAGAGCCAAAATATCTTGAGATTATCCCTACCTCAATACGATTAACTTCTAAGATCTAGGCACGACGCTGCAGAAAATTCTGTATGTAATATTTAATAACAATACATTCGTTGAGAGCGGGGCGAAACCTGCGCGGGCGCACCGCACGCCCGAGCTGCGCGCCAGACACGCTGTCCGACGCAAGCCACAATCGGCGTCGGGCGTCCGCACTGGTGGCGCCCCCAAATTCTGTGCCGTAACGGCCACTACATCTAATAATAAAATTTTAACATTACAATGTTTCAAATCTTCACGGAGGGTATTGTCGGTAGTAGATACGACGTGGTAATTCTGCTCACACAACGCACACACTCCACGCGGACCTACTTACATCCGATAGAAATACTTGTTAACGTAATAAAACCATTTGAGCAATACATTCCTATGAGAATATCAGTGGGTGTAGACATTCGCTCGGCTGCTCCAGCCGACCGCCACGGAACCGCCGTTACACTAATATCAAAATGCCAAAACGCGCCGCAAATGTCCCGTGTTTAAAATTAAAGAAATAATAATTACAACTATAAGCATAAAGAGAAAAAAATAATCTTTGGATCAAAAATAAAATACGCATCTCTCACCACACGCACCTATACACCCACACACGCACAATTTTAAATCGTTACAATAAAAATGACGAGAAACGCTACATCTAACTTAGTGTAAACTTATGGCTAACGAAATGAAACGAAACAAAAGCCAACAAACGGTCAACAGACCAGAGAAATCAGACAAGCTGTCTCGTAGTCCGTGTTCCCACATTACGAGACCAGCTCCGAGCTCCGCGAATCGGTTCGGCGCGAAGGGTCGCGCAATGCGAGACACTAGAGTGATATGTCTCATACTGAATAATTTCCGCGCTGTGGCCGCTCTTGTGAAAGAGAATTATGCTTATAGTTAAACAATACTAATTGAAAAAAAATCACGACGCTACAATACATAAATACCAAGAGTTGTATATTAAAATATTTGTACTTTTACTGACTAAAGGAAAAAACATTGGCAACTGCTAATAACCCTACATTGTAAAAAAAATAACTTGTATAATGTAGATTGAAAATGGTCATTTCAAATTCGTTCACTCTGTGGAATGCAATTAGAATTCAATAACAATATTAAAAGGTATAATAATATATTAAATTTTTTATAATCAGCTCAACAATGTATATAATCTATAATAATTTAAAAGCCTAGATCCAAACTGTGATATTTATTGCACAAGCACTCATGTGGCTTAAAACTCCAATGCGAATCGAGCTCACAACCTTATTTATATTGGTTTTCAACGGCGCAGTGACCAGACAACATGGCGGTGGTATGCTGGGTGAAGATCCTAATGCAATCGACTACTCTAATGCCACGAGGCCAGTAGGTGATCAGCCGGCGTGGCCAAGCCCGGCGCGCCCCTGCCCATGCGCCCGCCAGAACCACCACTCCGCTCGAGCTGTGCTGGCGCCACCGATTGGGCAAAACGCCCACCTCCAATAGGGAGGTACCATAGAGCTCGCCTTGTGCGCTGCGAATCCTACCAAACCGCGCCGCCCGGGCTCGCCGGCCGGCCGGCGCAACTACATCTACTGAATTTATTGCTGGATACATAAGGGAATATAGATTCGAGAGAAGTACACGTACCAAAAATTCGCGTCGCTAAGTGTATATAGGTAACTTTAAGACTTCCGAGAGGCGCTACGTATATGTACTCTAGTGATACAATTATTATCGTGCAACGTCATCGGACAATAGATACCGCTTGACCCACCATCGCCAACAGCAAATGTACAGCCCGGGCGCGGCGAAAACCCGCCACCCACCCGCTCCCTTTGTATACATCGGTAATTGAAAACGCTAACTCCTACTGAACGCCTATTTCGACAACTACACAAGATACATGGCAAGAACGAAAGGAGACGCCGTCAGAGACGCGTCAAATAAGCTAATACAGGTAATAAAATCAATTTAAAAATTGTTGTTGTAGCTAAAAGACGCATACGATACAATCAATTTTATCAATATTGAAATTCACACAAAACAGTATAATAATTTGTAAAATTATCGAAAACTTATCACACCGCTTGTTCTCTTTCTCTTGTTAAAGAAGTGTTCTGCAACTCAAGCAGTAGTGTTAGTTCAGCGTCACACGCGCACCACGGCGCTCCGAATATTTGTATCTACTGTAAATTTCACGTCACAAACACGCAAAAATTTTGAACAATGGACAACAAATCAAATATAATGAATATTATAATATATTATATAAAAACCCTGAAATATTAATTATTAAACAAAAAAAATTGGCAACAACTAGTAACTAATTTATACAAATACCTATACAATAAAATAATAATATGTGCATGCACAAATATAGTATGAAAATAATTTGGCAGTAAAAATTCGTAACACTAAGGCCGTACGCGGCGGCCATAAATACTATTCAAGTAGGCCCAGCGGCAGACGGCATTCAATTAAATACATACAATTAAAACGAATCAAAGAAACGAGTATTAGTCGCGCATTAAAACCGCTCGGCTCGCAGATCCGCCATCCGAATCCATTTAAAATAATAAAAAGAAAATAAAATCCCCCTAATACTATCGGGACAAAAAATCCTGAAACAAACAACTTAAAAACAATAAGACGATAAAATCGAACCCAAAATCCAAATGACTAAGCGAACACGAGTCCCGGAGCGCGACGGCTTCGCCCCGGCCGCAATATTGCTCCTATCATCAGACGTCGCACACACTACATATTACTAATTAAGTACATTCTTTAGGTTGCGCAACGATTACACGAGTCGCGCGGGTATACGCTGCAATCTAGCCGCGACAGTACTATCCGCGGATACAGTACAGACCAAACGAAAATCAGGAACTCAAGACGTCAAAGCCTATTATTATAAACATAAAATGAGGTTCATATCTCTACGGGGGGCTAGAGAGCTTTGTATAAAATAAATCAACAAAATATCACACTCAAATATAGGTGGTCTGTGTAAGTACTTATCAATTTAGAAACGAGGTTGCCATTGAAGCAGCGACACGCCCGGCCTGTCTCGCGTTGCGTACTCTAACGTCCACAATAAAGCAATTTCTAAAAAAAAAACACCTCGGAGCCGAATAGTTGGAAGACTAGAGTTAAAATAAATAGGGCAGCGTCGCCATTTCAATGGGCAGCATTAAAGCGGGATGCTTCACTGGTATTTATCATCACTAGTAGTTATTTAATCTACCATCTAACTTTACGAACAGGTAATCCAAAAATTCTCAATCGTGAATCGCTATAAAAAATATACATATATAATATATATACTTTGGCGAAATGTAATTTTGAATGACAATTTGTAGAAATAAAATGGGTCTATGATGGCACATTCATGGACATATATATTTTTAGGCTAAGTATACTTTGTTCAAGAGTAAATAGTTAATGAAGCGAACAAGCCCGCTACAGAAGTTTGTGACGTACGCCTACCGCTAGGGAGCCAAATGGCCAGCCGAGAGCCGGCTGCACATGAAAATGCCACATAAACATCTCCGAAACGACCACTCACTAAAATGTACATCATTATATAATTCTTCGTATGTACAGTGGGTTATCGTTTCAAATCTTCTCCGAGCCGACGCGTGCCGTTATCTCAAAACAACAGTACATGGAAAACACTTTGTATAGACACACGAATTTCTGTAAAAGGTAAATATACTTTAACGGACAATATAATATTGTATAAGCGATAAAACCTAAACTAGATGGCACGTAACGTCTAGTGTCGCCTCCTTTGGTCAAAGACTAAAATTATTTCAAACTCAATTGTGCGTACACATGACAAATACTTCAGTTATTGCTCGAGAAAATACGGTGTCCGAACGCGTCCAAGCAACGCCCGCGAGTGCGGCTCGCCGGCGAGGCGACACCCCATCCGACCCCTAATTGACATGTAACTTCACTCACGCTAGGAACCATATCAGCTGCTAATTTAGAAATTACCATAATCCAGCCGCGCGCTACTCGTCAGCCCACACCCGGCGCATCACAGCACGCGCGCATAGATGGTCAAAGTTCGTTGCAAGCAGTGCTATCTAGGAAACATCCCCAGGCTGCACCGGGTGCCGGCTCGACTGGATGTATCAACAAACGTGAAATTAGCCTAAACTTTGGATTCTCTGTTACTATAACTAAATGCAACCATAAAGACGTTAACCAAACAAATCATTCAGTGCTTTGGGTAAAACGGCCCGCGGCGGGGCCAACGGCGGGCGCCGCCGCGCAACGGACCTTATAAACGTGAATTCAACAATTAAAAACAAAATAAAATAACAAATTAGTCAAATACTGTTAAGCAAAAATGTAAAATCAGCAATCAAGTATAAAATAGGGAATAAATGTGAGATCTTGTAGTGACTTACAGCCATTGAGGGATACCTCATACAATATACAGTGTGTTCAGGACTAGAACGTGGTGGTTGTTCTTCGCCAAGGTCACGATGTAGCCTTCGGACGTGATCTTCAGGCCACAGCAGCGGGAGACCTGCAACCACACACCATTTCATAAGCGACAATCGCTCATTGACAGAGAGAGTGAGAAAGTGCGAACGTAGCATGAACTCAATGCTGTAGTCACGGCAAACGGAAAGGTGGCAAACGAGCAAAGGCTAGCTGGTCTTCCGCTCGAGGACATCTCTAGCTCTTGCAGAGCCGCGGTTGCGTTACCGGCCTTTAAGGAATATGAACGCTCTTTTCTTCGAGGTCTCCCAGTCATATTGGTTTGGAAATACTGCTGGCAGCTGATTCCAGTAGTTGTGGGGGGCACAAAATGGCGTAAAAAGGCTCTGTTGTGGAATAAACATTGACGCGATAGAGATTAAACTAAACCTTTCAGGCCGCCCATTAATCACGTGATCTTTTATTTAGCACTATTTGACCCCTCCTCCCCTATGGTGATATTTAGTCAGATTTATTTTAGTGTGGTCCTTGCTATTCCAAACAAAGATCATCGCACAATACCTTGACGTAGGGACACTCAAACTCGGTGACGAGCACGCCGTCCCGGGAGAAGACGGCCACGTGAAACTTGTTGCCGTGAGAGTCGCCAATGAGCACGTCGCCCGCATCCGACACATCAATCCCGTTCGGAAAGTTGGTCACGTTCTCGCAGCCGATGCGCCGCAGGAACCGGCCCTCGTCGTCAAAGACCACCACGCAATGGCCCTTAAAGTCGCACACGTAGAACTCTTTGCCTAGCGGGTGGGGAAATCTCGTTAGCTATGTAAGTAGGTTCTTTTAAAGGTATAAATATGCTGAAGGCACAAATATTTTCTTTTATAGTATAAGCAGGGGGGTCTCAGATGTCCTCACTCACTCTGCGAAACACAGTAAAAGTACCGTTTCACGCTGAGTATTCTGTGAGCCCGTGGTATCACTTCGGACGAGCCGGCCCAATTTCTGCGTCAGGATGGCTCTTCCGCTTGTTTGTCCACTTTGGCCCTGCTCGTCCAAAGTGATACGGGCTTTACAGAACACTCAATATAAAAAGCTGGCAATACAAGCAATGCACGTATTGTGGCGCGGTTTGTGATGGTAGGCGGTGTTCTATATGTAGGCGGTGTTCTCTTACAATATAAGAGACCCACCTGCTCCGTTGTCTGCTATACCATACAAAAATTATACGTTCAAACAATGCCCTCCTTGTTTTCAATTAGTTATTGTAAGGTAATGTTTTGTATTGGTTTTTGGTTACAAAACATTACTTCATTATATTTGTGCATGTGTGTATCAGAGGCGCATAAAACCGGCGCTTCTACCTTTCGAACTTAGCTTTATAATTACTGTATCCTATTATTATATTGGTAACTTTAAAAAAAATTCAAATTTAAAAAAAATATATAATTAAAATTACATTTTTCCTCAAATTGCATATTGTATTTATGGTATAGCGGACAACAAAGCAGCTGTGTCGCCTATATGGTAAGAGAACACCGCCAACAGTGCATTGGTTGTGTTGCCGGCTTTTTATAGTGCTTGAGCGGCATCTTTAAAGACCTCAGATATTCACACTCATAGGGGACAATAATTAAAAAAGTATTACAAACCGCTGATCGCAATGTCAGATGGCTCACGCATACACTCGCTGCAATCGAACCAGCTCATGAGGTCTCCTTCCTCCGAGAGGATGAATACAGTTGGGGTGACGCTGTCCACAGCAACGATCAGGCCCTCTGCCGTCACCGCAAGGCCCGCCACAATATCGATGAAACGCACCTGAAAAGGAAAAATTTGACCATTTATATGACATATCTGAATTATAAAAGGAATATTTCAAAGCATAAAACGTTATTAACCTATCGCCTAAAGGTCGACAACGCACTCCCGGCTTTGCATTTGCTGGGCGTGTCCATGGGCGAAGGACCGCTTAACCTAGGTGAGTCTCCTGCTCGGTAAGCTTGTTGCTATTATCAACATTGTTTAAATGTTTTACGACCTTCTCATTTTTCTCCAAAAGTATTTACACTGCCAAACAGTTTATAATAAAAATTGGAAAATACAGTTGTTAGTAAAAAATTATAACAATTTAACTGTGAATATACCTATGGGATGGCGACTAAATTTTTTTAAACTCAGCTGTCTCCACAGCTTGTAAACATGTATTTTTTTAAGAGGTAAAATTTAAAGTATAAAGCTTATTCCCAACATTTTAAAGGCCATACGGCCTTCTCTTCATTATCTGTCAAGCCAAATTGTACATAGTTTATTATGAAAACTCGAGAATACAAAGTTTTTGGGGGTATTTTCCGGCTTGCTCGCACGTGCCTGGGATATACAATACTTACGGCGATTTTCTTGAGGAAATGCCCGTTCTTGGTGAATATCTGCATCCGGGACCTCTCGTTGCCACGGTCGCAGACAACGAACTTGCCGGTCGCCCTGACCACAGCCACTTTGCGCGGATACCACAGTTGGCCCTCCTCCTTGCCGGCCACGCCAAAGTTGAACTTGTGATTGCCGGCCTTATCGAACACCTATGTGAAACAGAGATGAAGTTTGATGATATTCTAAGTCAGGCAGGTTAATATTTAAATAAATATATATGACAGTAAGTCTACCTCGAACTTCTTAGGGATTGTAATTTAATAAGAATACATCACGCGTTGCTCTAAATATAAAAAATTATTTTATTACGGTATTAAGACAACTATTTTATTCTCGTCAAATAGAAAATCGACATTTAAAGTATATTATTTAAAATAATAATCCATTCAATAATATTTACTTATTAATATTATTAATGCTCTGGAATCTCGTAACTCGAACCTAATTTAGTAGAAAACCTCATTAATTCGGAAAAAACTCTATTCCCTATCGCTGAAGCTTTAAATACGTGGTATCTCCAATTAATGAGACTGTAACTCGAACAAAATGTTGTTTCCCTACGAGGCCGTGATAACAATTTATTTTATGTAACTAAAATTTCAATACAATAAACAACAATATTCTGTAAAATATTGTGGCTTCTTACTTACATTTCTCCGAAATCATAGCAATAAAATATTATTTTTTACTAATAGATATAAATTTATATAAATAAATGTGTACCATAAATCTAAGTCGAATTATTGTTTAACTTTAACTCCACAAGTCGAAAAATGTTCTTATGAACTGCATCTAAATCAAAGTTTTAGCACTTGGACAAAGAAGTTAGCAAATAAACATTTAATAATCTTTTAAAATAAATTCTTTATCATGTTCCTTGATATTCGAGTTATCGAGATCCCAGGTATTAGTAAAAACCGCATTAATATACGTTTGTGTTGTATAATATACGTGAGATATATACCTGCCAGAATACCAGCATGAAACAATACTTGTACCGTTTCGCCGACTGACGACGGTTATCCTACCTAACCTACCCATTATATGCCACCCGGCAAAAATTCAAATTCCAAAAAGCCCTAAAAGGGGCACTTTTGCAAGTTGATTCAAAATAGTAAATCTACCATTGGTTCGGCAGACATGCCTCTAGGAGAAAAATCAACAAGAAACTCAGAGTTTAATGTTTTTATCGTCAAGTTTACAATAGCTGGTTTATTTATAAGCAATGGCTTGTTTTTTTAAATCTTTTGGATCTTGTGCAGAAGTTTCCACATCTTATTAAAATTATGGTGAGCGCTATTTAATTTAAATTTATTAAATTGCGCCACAATTGGCGCTTTATTGCGCCCACACAATAAAGCGCCAATTGTGGCGCAATCGGCCATAGGCGGCGGTGTTCACTTACCATATAGGAGACCCACCTACTTCGTGGTCCGCTGGACCATAAAAATAGAGATATCTCTTCACTCACGGTGATCCGATGATTATTGGTGTCAGCTACGATGATGTCCTCATCGTTTCCCAAGCAGAAGCCGTGCGGGGAGTTGAACTGGCCCTTGCCCCCACCGAGCTGGCCAAATTTGAAGCGAATGTGCATCGGCGTGGCTTTGGTCGCGCGGACAAGCGGAGCCGGCGGTGCGACTAGAACCGCTTCCTCAGCGGCTGTTAGCAGGGGCCTACCAGGCGACACTCCTCGTGGACCTACCGCGCTGATACCACTCACACCACCCACTCCAGCGTAGCCGTTCACGTCTAAAATGATAGTCAATGGTGGTCAGGTAGTCAATGATATATGTGAGCAGCGCGACATTGATTTCTTCCTACTCAGTGTACCCTCAGAAAGAGGAGTTTTGAGCCTTGGCTTCTCCGGAGGGTGCGAGAACATATACATAGTATGTGTTAGGGTCTGGTCAGAGTGACCTTGGGTTATCTTTTGTTAATTTTTTCGGAATTTTGTGTTGTTTTGTTTCCAGAGGAATGACAGACCCGTAAGATATAGACAATTGCCAGAGATGGATTGCTTTTTTTGTTTCTTTTTAATGGATTAGTAGACAACGGAACTGGTGGGTCTCCTATATGGTAAGAGAACACCACCGCCCATGAACAAATCCGCACATTAGTTGTGTTGCCGGCTTTTAAGCGGCACTTTTAAGGGCCTCTGATATCCTCACTCACTCTCCGAAATATAGTACAACTACCGTTTCACACTGAGTATTCTGTGAGCCCGTGGTATCACTTCGGACGAGTCGGCCCAATTTGAGCGCACATGCTTCAGCATGGCTCTGCCACCATGAAAATCCATATTATAGCTATTACATCAGCTACATTATATTGTTTGGATACTATATGTATTATATAAGTTATTCATAAAAAACCACTTCACTGAAATATTCATATCGTAAACTTAAAATCGATAATGGCGGGTAATGTTTTAAAGGTATTTGCGATTGCAGTTTTCATAATTGGAACCGGTAAGTGGCGTGGCGGGCAGTACGACCTCTGCCACTAATATCATTTAAAATACAATAAAAAAGATCACAATATATAATGAGTTATAATATAAAACTGAAGTGTTTCTTTGTTCAAACGCGTAAATCTCGGTAACCATTTGTCTGATTTGAAAAATTATTTCAGTGTTGTAGTGTTGTCAATTTATAGAAGAAGGCTTAAAGCTCTATATATTTTAAAATTAGGTATCGTTACTAAAAAAAATCGAATAAAGAAAGTGTAAAAAAATGATCCGAAAAATCATTACATCGCGTGCACTGCAAAAACTTTATTATAGAAAAAAAAACAATGCACCTACTCTAACTTTACAGAACCTATAATTTATTTATATTTTTTATTATTAGGTATCCTATCGCCACGCGATGAAAAGACGATGTCCTGAAGGTTGCGGGCAACCGCTGGATCCAGATCTCTGAAGATCGTAATAGGTGGGCGTCTTTGAGGGAAGCCTATGTTCAGCAGTGGACTTGATAAGATGATGGCGATGAGGTATCCTTAAGCCGGGTCCAAACGAGTGTAACGTAAGATCACGTGTAATTTACCGTCAACAGAGTGGACGGCTCACGAACTCCAAGCGAATCGTTTACGCGAATCTATTTCCAGAACTGTTTCCACCTAGTTTGCAACAAACACGCCGAATAGTAAGGTCGCGTTATTTGGTGCTGCTTTATTTGTATGTTTCTACTAACTGAAGAGCGGAAGAAAGGGCGTCGATGTTGCGAAACTAAATTGTATAAAAGATTTTCTTTACTCGCGGAACTCTTAATAAAGTCGCACCCGTGGCAGAGCCATGCTGAAGCCTATGTTGACGCACAAATTGGGCCGGCTCGTACGAAGTGATACCACGAGCTTAGCTTGGAGCTCAGCGTGAAACGGTACTTGTACTGTGTTTCGCAGAGTGAGTGAGGATATCGGAGGCCCTTAAAAGTGCTGCTTAAACGGCGTACAAAGCCGGCAACACAAGGCGCAGACTGTGTCGCGGTTGCTAATTGGCAGCGGTGTTCTCTTACCATTTTGGAGACCCACATGCTCCGTTGTTCGCTATACTAGAAAAAAAAAACTAAACCAAAGGCCGATGGATCACTGGGAATGGCGGCGTTACATATGAGCATTACGTGTAACGCTCGTAAGACAGTCCACACGTACAATTCGTTTACATTCAAGGCACATTACGTTACACACGCCTGGACCCGGCTTTACTAAACGCCAATAATGAAACCCAAGGTGTACAAATAACCTAGCAAGAAGGGTCTTCTAATAAGGGTAATGTTTTAAAACTCATTCGAGGCCGGGGTGAGCTACTAGTCAAAGTCAAATATTTTTATTCAATTGTGGCTTCAATGAAGGTCTTATGAACGTACCGATAGTAGGACATTTTACCTCCATTGTCATTTTTTTTACACCTACCCGGTACGCAACCTACCGGGTCAAATTATGAATTTCCCCTTCACTGCTATGCTCCTATTGATTGCAGAGTGATGAAAAATATACTATAATCTGTTTAGGAGTTTGAAAAAAAAAATAATACCAAGATACGTTAAAATCCATCAATTAGATTTTGTTACTATATCGAATATACAGACAAACAATTTTTACCGATTGCATTTTTGGCATCAGTATCCATCACCAATCACACCCAGATAGTTTTTTGGAAATATATTTCATGTCCAGAATTGACCTCTCTAAAGATTTATTATAAGTATAGATATAGATCAGTGTTTCGCAAAGTGTGTACCTTGCTCATTGATAGGTGTGCCAGGGAAAAATAAGGTTTTCTTATTAACTTTGTTATGTAATAAATAAGGGTAAGAGAAATACTTGAGTACACACACCTTCAAGCGAGCGCTCGAGTGAGATGCTTTTGTTTCATTGTTTTGCTACTTAATAAAAACGTTGATCGATTATATCACAAGATATTTCTTCTATGTTTATGGGGTACCTTTAAAAATATTATTTTTCCTAGATGCATTCACACAAAAACTTTGCGGAACACTGATACAGACGACACTTACCCGTGTTCAAGCCGAGTTTGGCGAGAGCTTGCAAAAATATGAAATGAATAATTCTCTTTTAACATGCTTTATATGTTGTAATTTAATGGCATTAAGTACTTTTCTGTGGTCTTTATTTTTGACCTCTAAAAAGATGGGTTACGTATCTGATACTTAGCTATTTTAATGTTATTTTTTAAAGATATTCTCTATGTTACCTATATTATAAGCAGAAATTATTTATTTTTTAATATGTTGGTCCAACGTTAGTTCATGTAAAATATTATTTTATTAAAAATATTAGGCTTACATATG
>DWCF01003307.1:0-20140 GCA_018230265.1 Delias oraia
ACCATATTCAAATAAGATTGTTTTATTGTATATAATTGGTTAATTTATTAAGTTTTGAGCATTTTGAGTTCGGTTTCATTTATTTACCAGTTGTCTTTTTAATTTTACGAAAAAAACTATGTCGTCTTTATTATACATATTCTAAATAATTTCATCATAATGAATTTACTATCAAAATATAATAATTATTCCTATGATTAGGTTTTCAATTTAAAAAAATATTTTTTTCAGGATTAGTGAAACATCCTTATTATTTACATAATAGACTATAAATAAATTATCCTTATAATTTTATTAAAATTAACAACCTATTTCTTACCATCTTTATTGTAAAAATGGACTCCGACTTATTTAATTTATTAATTATAATTTTTGCTTTGTTACCCAACACTTTAATTGAAATATATTCTAATCAATTAAATATAAATGTCACTTACTTTAAGTAAATATATTTACCTCCAACAACTCATCACCAACTTGATAAATGCCTAATTTAGCTACTGGACCATTGGGAGCTATCGCCCGTATGTAATGTCTTGCTTGGACCTCTTTCCCTCCGACTACCCTCACAGTACCCTCAAGGGAAATACCCAAGCCACTATCCTTCCCTTTAATTATGGACCCCACCTGAAATAATATTGATTAATAAAGATTGACGCTCTCCGGATAAGGAACGATGGCGATTAAGGATTATTTATCATTATTATTATTTTTACTGTAAAAAGCCGGCAACACAACCAATAAGCGGACTGTGGCGGTTGGTGATGGGCGGCGGTGTTCTTTTACCATATAGGAGACCCACCTGCTCCTTTGTCCGCTATATCATAAAAAAACTTACTATAATATCATATTGGCCTTGATGTCCCGGCCAATCTGGTTCCTCCGTGAGAACATCCCGCCACTTATCCTGTATCCTCCTGATCTCTCTCTCGGATATGTCGTCGTCCCTTCCTATCACTATTTCCGCTTCTTCCGATGGGGACGTCGGAGACGGGAGGTGAGGTTGTATATCCGACTCTGGCTCAACGTCTATTACTGTTGATTCGTCATACTGAAAATATAAGACCACCGTATCAATAAGCCCTGCTAAAATATTCGTAAATAAAAACTGTATCACATATACAGTATTCAATAATTAATAACAAAATTATTTTATATACATGTAAATAATGCTAATTCTTTATTCAATAATATATATTAGATAGGTGTTTTTTATACTATAGCAGACAACGAAGCAGGTGGGTCTCTTATATGGTAAGAGAACACCGCCGCCTAAGAACATCCGTTCTTAGAAGAACATTAGGCCATTTTTTATTTGTTGAATATTTTCTGATTTAATTGTATTTTAAATATAAGAGGTATAGATGAAAATCGTCTTCAAAGTTATAAATATAAAGAAAGGTTGTACATACCACACTAAAGCTATACTTGGCAAGGGAGGTAACCGAAGGGCTGGGTGGGGGGATGGGCGATCGTCTCCCGTCTTGAGCTGCCAAAGCTTTCTGCAACCGCTCAAACCCCGCACCACGGAGATACCTAGAAAAATAACACAATCAGTTAAAAAACTTCTTCCATATAATATAACCAAACTCCAGAGATCTTTATAACTTCGTTTATCACAAATATTCATGTTTTTTATCGTATAGCGGACAGCGGAGCATTCGGAATTCCTTGACGGTAAGAGATCTCCGCCGCCCATTGACAATCGAGCCACAATCCGTGTTTTTTAATAAGTTTGGTAAGACCTGAGAGTTGGCGCTCCACAGCTTTGATGATAAAATAAACGTAGTACCTACAAACCTCAAGAATGCATTAAATTCATAAGTAGAACACGAGACAAACACAACATTTTACGAGACTTAATTTAAAGCTGAAAGAAATTCTATATAAACGAGTATTACAAGTGCAACGACACAAGAAGCAGAAAAAACGTTGAAACATTCAGAAGTTAATTAACAAATAAATCCCATGGGAGAGCCATGCTGATGCATATTCTGACGCACTAATTTGGCCGGCCCCTCCGAAATGATACCACAGACTAACAGTATACTCAGCGTGAAACGGTATTTGTACTGTGTTTCGCAAAGTTAGTGAGGATTTCAGAGGCTATCGACTATATAGGTACTTTATTTAATTTACAACCCGAAGAAAATTTGTCTATATACATAATAATATCTATATTTATAATATATATAATTATTTTCCTTTGAGTAGCTTTGTTTTGGAAAATTATTAGACGCTAACTGCAACGCTCATGTACTAACATCAATATGTAGTACTAAAATTAGCAAACTAAGGATTGTTTACTTGTTTGAAGCGGTAAAACGTTGAATATACGATCCAGCTTCTATAAATGTACGTTTATATGGTTAAAGAACGTCCCTAAATAGAATTACATTGACGAATGCCTCACAGCGCTGATGGCTGCAAAGGCATTACTACTATACAGACGAAAGTCGTCTTAAGACTGCATATTCATCAATCTTTTTCAAGTGCACCATCTATTTCTATTTAAGGATCTCTTTGTATTATCTGTGGAAGTACTAAAACACATTTACACTGTTTTATAGTGTAGCGGACAATAGAGCAAGTGGGTCTCGTATATGGTAAGAGACCACCGCCGCTCATGGACAACCGCGCCACAGTCCGTGCATTGGTTGTGTTGCCAACTTTTTTTAAGCCGTATTTTTAAGGGGTCTCCTTACTCGCTCTGCGAAACACAGTGCAGGAAAGTTCACTCTGAATATTCTGTGATCCCTGGTATTACTTCGGACAAGCCGGCCCAAATAGTACGTCAGCTTATGCTTCAGCATGGCTCTCCCACGGCGGGTGCGACAGTAATAAGATACACGCCCTTCCAGAGACCGAATAAATTATAAATTAAATTATAATTGTCCAGACCGGGATTTGAACCCGATACCTCTCGCTTCATGGTAGCGTAATTATATTTTTATTACTACATTATATTTTTTCTTTTTTTTTATTGATTTTTTAAGTGTTTTAAGGTTGTAGCTAGTAACTTTTTAGAGCCTTTATTTCTTCACAAAAAACATGGAGAAATTACTTAAGTTTTATTTAGAATTTTTATCATATTTCACTGAAAATGATAAAATTCCTTTAATTGTGCACTTTGAGACAACTTATGCTCCATCTACTCCAAATAATCACTCCATCAAATTTGCGTAAAAACTTCAAAATTACATAGAAAATTACATAAGACTCGCCGATTATTGCAAATTTTGCAATGCTGCTAAAATATTCTTATTATAGTATGTTGTATAACATAAAAAATAAACAATAATTTAACTTACTTTTAGATTTTTTGAAGGTAGTTCAAAATTTAAAACTAGATTAAATCTCTCATTTATATATCTGTATTACGTTATCTTTTATAATCAACTACCTATCCCGAGATCGGTCTGTAAAAAGTTATTATTTTAATTTAATCTAGGATTGACATAGAAAAAACTTTGTTTTTAATGTTTTCTTAACATTTTTTCTCTGCATTAGGTCCTTACTTTGCCTATCTATCTTATATTATTGAACTAATATCTATCTTAATCGAATCGTTACTCAGTTTTGCTTAGCAACAATTTACAATCCATTTCATCTATTTTTAAATCATGTTTAAAATATTCACTTCGTTTCCATGGCAACGCGTCTAGAAAATATCGGTTTGTATCTATAATGCGTAATAAACTCAAACAAAAGGACATTTCTTTGTGTTGAATGTGTTGTAGTGTAAAAGACAATATTACCTCAAGGCCTTCAATTTGACGATGGGCCCCTTAGCGTCTCGCAACAAAGCGACGGCGCGGTGATTTGTTACTCCATGCAGCGGCACTCCATCCACCTGTAAGCGACTTTAATACAGATACCTACTTTCATATTATTGAGCCCTGGTATTCGCCATATTAAAGCAAACATTTTCATGTTCACGTCGTGTAACTTCTTTTTTATAGATTCGGCAAACTAGCAGGAGGATCACCTTGGATAAGCAGTCCTTCGTCCATGGACACTTCTAGCCCTAGCAGGGACGCAGGTGCGTTGCCTAACTCTTTAGAACCAACTGCTGGTACAGTATTTTTTTTAAGGAAATCGTGGCAAACGAGCAGGTGGCTCATCTAAGATAAGCGGATCTAAGCCCATGGTGACCCATAAAAAAAAGTATGAAATGATTATAAATATTGATCTTGATTCAAAATTGAATAAAACTTTACAATAATTATGTAATATAATAGTAGTTTTAAAATGGAAATCGAAATTATCTGAAATGTTTTTAGGCCATTAATTGAAATTTTTTAAACATTTCAAGGGGTTAGCCCTAATAAGGGAGATACGAAAAATAGGTGTATGAAGTCGGCCCAGCTGCCATTCAGAATGAATAGTAAGAGGAACGCTAATGACGCAATTTTTTATGAAAATAGGGAGGCAGACGAAGAGGCTCACTTAGGATAAGCGGTCATCTACCCATGGACACCCCAGCCACTGGTGTGAGTGCGTTGCTGGCCACAAGACGTACTTTTTTATACAAACGGTGTCCAATGAGCAGAAGGCTCATCTAGATCATGATGGTCCATCCATGGATGGTGGTCCACCCAGCTCTTGCAGGACAGCGGATGCATTGCTGGCTGTTTAGGAATAGTTACTATTTTCATTTTAAGCCCCGGTAAATCTCTTCACTGTTTTCACATCTGGCTGTAGCTTTTAGTTCTAGTACTCTAGTTTTTAAGTTCTTTTTTAGATAAATACAAGATTTAAAGATTTAAACGAATTGACAATATTACAACAATAATCCATAGGTTTTGGCAAGTGTTAAAAGGAATCACATCTTTATAAAATAAGCCATATTAAAAACCCTTAAAATTAACACTGTATTTTAAAGATCGTATTCAATAGATTTAGTCCTATATGAAAAAAATATTTAAAAAAAATATACTTCTAGTTATAATACACAGAATACTCAGCGTGAAACGGTATTTGTACGGTGTTTCACAGAGTGAGTGAGGATATCTGAGCCCTTTAAAAATGCCGTTTAAGCGGCGTAAAAAGTCGGCACTACAACCAATGCGTGGACTGTAGCGCGGTTGTCCATGGACGGCGGTGCTCTCTTACCATATACGAGACCCATCTGCTCTGTTGTCCGCTATACTATAAAAATCAAAAAATGTATCATACTAGAATCTTGGACAAAACCTAGAAAGAAAAATTTTACTAATACAGTCTCATAAAAAACTTACTAAATAAACTTAAAACACTTACTCGTATAAGAAGCAATGTTTCTTATAAGCCGTTAATTTCTTAGTTTAGACACATAAATATTTTTGTATCGCTGCACAAAAATTGAACAGTCACTACAAACAGAATACTGAGTTTCTTAACTGTTCTCAAATCTGATGCGGTCCTATATAAAATATAGATTTATAAAAAAAACCTATTCAGCTATAAATCTTCTAATCTTGGACAAAACTTAGAAAGAATCACTTCTCTAATAAACTTTAACAAATTTAAAACAATTTTTAAAGTAATGTTTCTTCTAGTTTTAATTTTTTTTGTTTCAATGCACACAAATATACAGCACAAACACCAATCTTAATTTCTTAACTGGTCTCAAATCTGGTGTCATCAAATTTAAAAAATTAGATTTAATTGGAAAAAAATTAGAATCACTTCTCTAATATTGTTTCACAAACTTATTCACTTGAAGTAATATTTTACTTCTAGACAAATAATACCGCTGCACAGAAAGGGAATTCAATAATCACTATAGTCGCCGTGAAAACTAATGTGCCCACAAAACTTGCTTCACAATCGTTGACTGCGTCATTCCCGCTAAATCCGTTTTGTTTATGAAATAGAACTGCTGTACGGACTGTAATTCATTTTTATTATAACCGGGAAAGAGGAAATATTGGAATATTTCTTTTAGATTGGATAACTTCGTGGAATTATTGTTTTGCAAGGTAAAAGTCGAACTCTTACCGAATAAGAAAATTTACGAGTAAAATCCCTCTCGGCTGAACGTAGTTTGCAAAAGTTTTGATTACTTGTGAAGAACTACCGTTTTTTTATAGAGTATAGCGGACACCAGAGCAGATGGGTTTTCTATATGCTAAGACAACACCGCCGCCAATGGTCAGCCACACCACAGTCCGCGCATTGGTTGTGTAGCCGGCTTTTTACGCCACTTAAACGGCATTTTTAAGGGCCTGCGATATACTCATTTACTCTGCTAAACTCAGTACAAGTGCCGTTTCACGTTGAGCACTCTGTGAGCCCGTGGTTTAACTTCGAACGAGCCGGCCCACTTAGTGCGTCCACATAAGCTTCAACATGGCTCTCCCACGGGTGAGAGACCCGTATTTGTTTTAGATCCTTATTTTATCTCTAGCTACTATCTTGGCGAACTGAAACGTCGAAGCAACAGCTTGGAATAACGAATGTCTAGTTTTATAAGACTACAGGCGCAGATTTTAAGCAAAGATATTTTTATGTGTCTTTCTCTAACAATTCTGTTTCCTTTGTTTAGTTTTTCTTATGTACAACACAGAATAATAACAGAACGAAATTATAAACTCTTAGGTATATTGACGTTCTTAACATAATTTAGTTTATATATAACATCTTTTTATATAATATTAAAACATTTTGTGAACAATAGCCACTCATTTGTCGTGACCTATTTTATATCACAAAACTCGTTATAAGAATTCAATAAAGGCGTTTTCATATCAATTACAAGTTCAAATACTATGTTTATCATTGATAGTATTTAATCTATAATATTTAACATATTATTAAAACATAGACACCCCTATATACGTTGTTTTGCCATAAAAATTAATAAAATACTATAATCCCTATTAAAAATAGGGAATGGTGGGAGAACGATCAGAAGCTAAATATATTTTTAATGTTATAGGTTGTAGCGAACGGAGCAGGTCAGTCGTCTACTTGGTAAGAGAACACCGCCCATGAACAACCACGCTGCAATCCGCAACTCGGTTGTGATGCCCGCTTTTAAAGGGCCACCTACATCCTCATTAACTCAGCGAAACACAGTACGCTAAGCATTCTTTGTACCCGTTGTATCATCTTCGTAATCCTTTAAATTGAAGGATATCTAAAATTTGTTTTGATTTTTATAAAAATGTTATAAAAATTGTCGATTTATTTTGGATAAGTTTGGCAACGAATCGCCACACGAGAAAGATATTTTAAAAAAATTATACTATTTGGTAATTAGTTACAGTCTTTGTTTTTATACGTATTAATAAAGTATCACAATTTTAAAACTGATTTGCCATGCGACATAATGGTTTGCAAAGTTTACGCTAGACAGAATAAATGATGCAAGACTGCCTTTGTGAGAGACTTGCCAGTCTTAATGACTTGTATTGAAATGAAGCGACCTCAAATTCCTTATAAAGTAAAAAATATTTTATACAGTACATTATCGTACTGTAAATGGCTACTTTTGGAATACCAATGTTCAGATATTTACAGATCACTTCGTAGTTTTGAGAGCCGCGTAGCTTACTCGTTTTAAAAGTGTACCATGAAGCGAGAGGTATCGAATACCGGTACGGATAATTATAAATTAATTTATTTGGTCACTGGATAGGCTTGACAGTGGCTAGGCGAGTATCTTAATACTGACACACCCGTGGGATAGCCATGTTGAAGCATATGGTGTCACACTGATTGCGCCGAAGTGATACGGGCTCACAAAATGTTCAACGTGTAATGGAATCTATATTTGAAACGATCTTACAATTCTATAATATACATAACTGATAAATAAAAGGGCCTACAACTGCATGATGTCTTAGTAAATACTGTCTTTGTGAAAAAGCTTTAATATTATTACTTCTTAGTGCGAAATATTTAATCTGTCAATATAAAAATATACTCGTAAGAGTCCAGAATTGCTGAGCCCTGCTAAGTGGAATTGAAGTTATCCCAACCTGACCTCATTTCCGTCTACAGCTATTGTAGAACTTGAATTAAAAATGCAGATTGCGCAGCGTTTGCAAAAATACAGCCATATTTTTATTATGAGTATGGACTGTATTGAAAACGATTTTAATATTCGCAAGTGCTATCTGGTATTAAAATTTGATTACGGCCAGGGCTGGGGTTAGTTAAATATTGTAGGTTAAATAAATGTGAAAATGTAATCCTCTATGAATGATGATAATACAGAGCTTTTTACTATTATTTAATTTTGATTTGTATTCTTTAGAACAACTAAGTGTGTTTCGCGGAACACGGTAACCCTAGGAATCTGCGATACTCCTAAAGGAGTTCTGCAAGAATAAAAAAAATCTTAACAGCTCTTTCTTTTTGGTCGCACGTTTTGACTTTTGATTCTTCCCACTGCGCGTATACTTATAAATGCTGACGCACTAATTGAGACAGCTCGTCCGAAGTGAAACAACGGGCTCACAGAATACTCAGCGTGAAACGGTACTTGTATAATGACATAAAAAGCCGTCGACACGACCAATGCGCGGACTATGCCGCGGTTGTTCATGGGCGACGGTGTTCTCTTACCATATAGGAGACCCACCTGTTCCGTTGTCCGCTATAGACTAAAGAAAGTTCATTCACAGGTTTTATTGTAGGATACCGTCAAGTATTTTGCATTCCAAAAGGCGGAATCCTAAAAAAACGTTACTAAAAAAGTTTGAGAACCGCTAATTAAGCAGCATACGGCCTAAATACAGAAATAAACTGGCTCACAGAACACTCAACGTGAAACACTACTTGCTGTGTTTCGCTGTGAGTGAGGATATCGGAAACCCTTGAAATTGCCGTTTAAGCGCAGTAAAAAGTTGGCAACATAACCAATGCGCGGGCTGTGGGCGTGGTTGTCCATGGGCGGTGGCGTTCTCTTACCACATAGTAAACCCACCTGCTCCGTTATTCGCTAAACCATTAATTAGTACCCACATTAGAAAACTATTTTTGTAACCGTATATTATAACCCATACAAGAGTTGTATTCATACTAATGAGTTGTTGACACGACTATTAAATGCTTCTTTTTTGTCTGGAAATTCTGCGCTTTTCATTTCATAATTACACTACGTTTTAGATAGCATTTATGTTTATCTTTTCATGCACACATTAGGTTAATATTTCTACAATACTTCAACGAGAATTTAGTTTTCAAATTTAAACCTGAATTACTTAGTTAATATTTTAGTTAAAGTCAAATTAATAAGCCTCCGAATCGAATTTATTTGCTTTTTCCAAAAAAAAAATTTATGCTTTAGTCAATAGTGGATAACGCTGCAGTTTCGTCTCCTATATGGTAAGAGTACATCACCGCCCATGGATAACCGCGCCAGTCCACGCTTTGGTTGTGTTGCTTTTTACACCACTTAAGGCGCATTTTTAAGGCTTCATATATAATATCCTGGCTAGATAATATCCTGGAATTACTGAATAACAAATTCAATTGGACAATAACATCTGTTTTGGAGAATGGGCCGTGAAAATATTACTATGTAAAGGACAATATCATAATGTAATTTTGTATTTCTAGTATATTTTTTTTATAATAACTTCACAAGGCGCACTGAAGTTATAGACTACATAAGTTATAAAACGTATAAACATTAAACAGATTGAAAAGATTTGACCCTCAAAAAGGTATTTATTAGGAGAGGCGTAGGGTTGGAACAGGTGTAGATTCAAACTTAATTGACCATTCAAAGTAGACAAAAAGTCTAGAATTGATAAATAATGATTGATATATAAAATGGATGTATCTGGTGAATGTCTTGCCAGTTTTTCTCAGCAGGAATAATCTGTACTAGGCAAAAATTTTATTACATCTGAATA
Source organism: Delias oraia (assembly GCA_018230265.1). Lineage (NCBI taxonomy): Eukaryota > Metazoa > Arthropoda > Insecta > Lepidoptera > Pieridae > Delias > Delias oraia. The sequence goes on from DWCF01003307.1 coordinate 9,852, forward strand.
CAAAAGTTTTGTCTGTAAAAATACTATTGTAAAAAAGTGGTTATTTTAAGTATATTTAGATAGAGTGGCCTTAAAAGTATACCGCGAATCAAAAGATATCGGTTTCAATCCCTGGTTCAAATGAAAAAATATAGTTTATTCGGTCATTGAAAGGTGCTGACAGGAGTTGGGCGAGTGCCTCAAGACTGTCTTAAAAGTGGGAGAGCAATGCTGAAATATATCTAACGCACAAACTGGGCTGGCCCTTCCAAAGTGATGCCAAGGGTCCACGGAATACTCAGCGTTAAACGATACTTCTACTGTGTGTCGTTGAGTTTTTTTCTAAATTTTATTGGTGGCAAACGAGCAGGAGGCTCACCTATGGCAAGCAGTCCTCCGCACATCGATACCCCCAGCCCTTGAAGTGCCGCGGGTGCGTTGCCGGTCTTTAAGGAATGTGTACGCTCTTTTCTTGAATGGCCCCAAGTCGTACCTATTGGTTTGGAAATACCCCTACTGGCAGGTGATTTCAAAAAAATGAGAGTATGTATATCGGAAGGCCTTGAAATTATACCGTTTAAGCGGCGTAAAAATCCGACAACACAACCAAACCGCGGATTGTGGGCGGTGGTGATCTCTTATCTTAAAGAAAGAACGCCTGCTCCGTTATTTACATTACAATAAAAAAAATCTTATTTTTTTGGCTTCTGTTATCATAACTTTGCCGTCTTCTTATAATTATATAAATGATCAAATGATATATCAAATATTTCTAATTTTATTTCATTCGTGAAAGCAATAATGACATGAAAACAAAGCTAATTTATATAAGGTAATCAGAGTCTCCAATATCTTGTGTTATCTGAGTTTGCGATTTCACAAAGTGTATGTAAATATATACTTATTTCAAATTATTTCACGCCTCTGCGAATTAGACTCTGAGAATTGCTTCTTCTTTTTGTTTTAATAAAGTTTATTAAATATTACACTTTGAGGATATTATGTATATTATTTTATAAAGCGTGTCGTGATTGTAAAATTCCACCGCCTATGATTGACCGCGCCTTGGTTGTGTTAACAGCTTTTTACATCGCTTAAGCGGTATAACTTAGTGGGACTCCGTCAGAGTAATCAGTCCATCAGTAAACTCACTCAGTCAGTGAAATGGTACAAGTCGGTACTATTTAACACTTATTCTGTAAGTCCTTGGTATTGTTTCGGACAAGTCAGCTCAAGAGTATCAGCAAATTCTTCTGTATGGCTAAAGTTGTATTACCCGCGAATATAGAACTTTTCTTGTATTGCAGAGACAGGAAGAGAAAAGGAGAGAAGCAGGTTAGATTAAAACAGCCAGAGAAAGTAAAAAACAATAAAATAATGGCCGACAACGCACCCAAGGTCCAACAAAGTCTGAGGGTGTCCCTGTCGTTTGCCTCTCTATTTTCTTTAAAAAGAAAGAATGAGAATTAGAAAGAAAGAGATGACTAGATTGGATTAAAGGAGGCTTTTATCAAAGGTCAAATTATATACATAAGGTCTTTTAGTATAAAATATTACCTCAACAATCCTGTCATTAACTTGCATCTTCCCACATACGTCCGCAGCACTTCCAATACTGATGCTCTTAACAAAGATGCCACTCAGTTCCTCTGAAAATAATATATAGTTTAATAAAAAAAACTAAATAAATTACGTATTTTATATCTATACTAGTGGCTTTGGAAGACGCCGTCCTACATGGTACCCCATGAATAGAGTCCAAATATGATCTCTAAGCAATCTTTGGAACCGTCGAACCTGAAAAACCCAAATAACCTTAATTTTCTGTAGTCAGATAATTGTTTATTTTATCCCCTGTAACCTGTTCAGTAACACGTGAACTTATGTAATTCATTGTATGCATTGCATGTATGCAACACATTTCAATTTGTTTTTTAAGTATTACGAATCGTATATGGAGTATAGGAAAGTGTTGTTTTGAGACTTTTTCAGACAATTTTATACTAATTATTTACCATCCTTTTACTTTGAAGAATATTTTTAAAAAACCGAAATTTTAGGGATAGGTAAGCTCATTTTTGAAGATCCTCAGGTCGTGTTGGTGCGGAAATACCTCTGACAGCTATTACTAAAGAGTGGTCGAGCGCAGTACAAAGCCTTAAAAACTGCTCCATTATAGAACGATAAATATTATTAATTAATTATCAAATTCGAAAACAACAAACAAAAACAAAAAACCAAAATAAAATAAACCAAAATAATAATAAATAAATATAAAAATAAACCAAATTAGACATTGATGTTGTAGTAAGTTTTCTTAAACGTATTAAAGCTGCCATTAACGCAATTAAAGGAGAAATTACCTGGAAAGATACCGGGACAGTGTCCATTACTTAAGGAAATTAGATTTCGACGTAACATATAGACTTTAGAGGTTTTCCGATTTTATACAACCACAATTCTACTTAATATTCGTTCACTTTTCAGTGGTTGGGGATCAAATTCAAAGTCAAAATAAGATACAAATAAGATAAGATATGGAAGACGCTCGATGCAGGTCTCTTCGGACAGCTATGTATGGAGGTCAAAGGGAAAGATCTATGTCCAGCAGTACACGTCTTACGGCTGTAATGATGATGATGATGATGAACATACAAATTACCAATTTTGATCAAATTTATATTTTACTAAAATTTCACAAGGTGTGTATGCTGAGAGAAGTAATGGCGAAAGAAACTGACAGCAACACATCCGTTTTTAAAAAAGCAGAGATACAATTTGATTTATTTGATATTTACACTAGATTTCAAAAGCATTATAGGATATCTATTTTATATTGTGCCTTATTACACAATACAAGTTTTATGCAATTTTAGAATTTAACTTCCGCTATATTTTTCAGAGCGTTGCGAGTAATATGTAACGAAATTGGGAAGAAGGGGTTCTCGTAAAAGTTACGATGAGCATTACAGGGATGCAATGGAAGTTATATTACAACGGGTTACAGAATCTTAAAAATATATTTTTTTAAAATCATAGAAGGAGATTATGAGTATTAATTCAAAATTATTACACAATAACTCAATTGTGATTTATAAACTCAGATTTATAAACTAAATAATGCCATATCTTAAAACAAACTTATGCCAAAATTGAAATATAATTGCCAAGTTGTTTCGAGATAAGGTATTAATTTTGAGTGTTATATTTTACAAAATTTATATAAAATCTAGCCGTTTTTAATTCTAGTAAAGTACCCGTGGCCTTCGAAAGGCTATATGATATGATGAAGGCTAATGGTGTCCATGGGCGTACGACCGCTTACCATTGGTGAGCCTCTTGTTCATCTGTCGCTATTTCCATTTTAAATAATGCCTTATTGAATTATAAACATAGAATGAATATTATGTCTAAAGTCTAAAAATTACATGTAAAATTTTAATTTTAATATTAATTAGGTTTTTATTTGTACGTAAATCCGACACAAAATTGCAACTACGTTATATTATAAGATATTTTAATACAATAATAAAGCTAAGTAAATTTATAATTTAAATAAAAGAACCGCTAAAGCCTTTTACTTGGCACCAATCATCATAAAATATATCTACGCTATTTTCTTGTTTACACGAAACTCATATAGATCAAATATATTGTGTGCCTTGAAAGATAAATGTGTTTTTCTTGATAAAATTATTACGTAGAATCCACGTACCTAATATTTTTACCAGCTACGGTAAATACTTTAAGTTAAGTGATTGTATATCTCCCTGTTAAACAAAATCTATATCAATTTGCATAAATAACATGTATTTTTTTTATACAACAAATTAATAATAAAACGAAGTTTCATCTGTATTGCCTCGATGTTTGTCATTCCACATCTGAGCGTTAATAAGGAATTTTGTGCTGTGCTCTATCGCTCTATGTAACTACTTGTCTACCATATATATACCATATATACATATATACCATATAATATATTTATATATATTATAAAGCCAACACGACTTGGAGACTCCCTATCCCTAGGCATGTCTTCAGGTTAAAACCATTTACTCTAAGTGAGCCTCTCGATTTAAAAAATAAATACATAAAGTGTTTAAACATTGTCAGTTAATGTTAGACGTATTACAGTAGTACAGCCACATTTTTATATTTCATTTATTTAATACTAAACTTAATTTTATCATTTATATTTTTCTTGTATAAGTTTATATTTTAATTAAAAAATAAATTTATACTGATTTAGTATAAGATGACATGTATGTATATAAAAATATCAACTGACCTTGTTCACAAACATACCCGGCGACGGTAATGCCCAAACCAAGCGCTGAATCTTTATTCAACTCCACCTCATAACTCAAAGTTTCTGGCTCACAACCTCTGACTGCCATATCGAGTGGTAATCTGTAACAAGCAATGTAAATTTTTATATTATTTCCTTTACTTACGCTCTACGAACGTTAGCATTGATCTATTTTTGTTACATATTTAAATATTCAATAAAAGACCGTTCGCATTCCTTAAAAACCCACCCGCAGCTCTACTGGGGGTGGGTTGGACTACTTAGGGGCTGGGGGTGTCCATGGGCGGAGGACCGCTTGCCCTAGGTGAGCCTTCTGCTCGTTTGCCACCAATTAAATAAAAAAACAAAATTAATTACAATTAATCAATTATTAATTGTAATGATAGTACCTTGATCTCTTATTTTATGTTCAAAATTTCAGTTGGTTTTTACCGTCAGAGGATAAACCTCACCAACTGTCACCCATGGATAACCGTGTCACAGTCCGCGCTTTTGTTCTGTTGCCCGCTTGAGCGGCATTTTTATGAGCTTCCTCACTCACTCAGCAAAACACAGTAGAAGTATCGTTTCAAGTACAACTACCATTTCACGCTAAGTATTCTGTGAGTCAATAGTAGTATCGCTGCAGACGAGCCGGCCCAATAATTGCGTTAGCATACTTACATGCATCAGCGTGGCTCTTCCACGGTCTGGAGTAATCAATATCTGTTTTTTCTTCAATTTTACCTGATGGGTGGTGGTTGTCTTGGTGGTGGCAAGGTGATGAGGGGCGGAGGGCGCGGTGAGGGGGCAAGGGCTTCACGAGGTACTACTGCTACTATAGATGCTACCGGCTGAAAATATAATACTACTTAATATATTATCTCTGAATATGAAACGAATTGATCTTTTTAGTTTGCTTTCAGTGTTTCTTCAAGCTATGTCATGATCCTTAGAGGAGTTGCGAAGTCTTACTCAAGGAGATGCCGGGAAAAAGAAAAAAGAAGGTTCTACACTGCAATAAAACCGAATTTTATAGAGAAAGATGGTCTATTTTAAAGTTTGTGAAATCGTAGTAACTTTTGAAATATAAAGTGAAATATCTTGAGCATAATGTTTGTCTAAATATAAAGGAGTCGTAAAATAAAAGGGCTGATGAAGAAGAAAAAGAACAGGAATTCGAACCCAATACCTCTCGCTTCCTGGTAATCTTTTAAAACCATTAAGCTACGAGGCTCTCAAATTTCTAAACAAAATGCAATCGAAATATTAGTCGATCTGAAATTATAAAGTTAATAGGTTTACTTGTATAATCTGACTATTGTGGTAAATTATATCAGGAAGATGACGTATAATAATATTTTATTATTTTATTATATATTTTATTATTTGTTTGGAATTTTTATATAAAAAAACGGATTGTCTTTTTATGGAAATCTTAACTTTATGTAATATAATGGCGGGCACAGGTAGAAAAGTCAATGTTTTCATATTATGATAGTCACTTATTTTTTTAAATTTGTCGTTTTTGATATGGGAATAATGTAAGTTTCAGGGATATACTGACACATAACAGTAGTTTGTTAATAAAATGAATAATCCCTTACTCTATGATGGTAGGTTTCCTCAATAATGGTTGGTGGTGGTGTTGGTGGACTGGTATCCTCGCATAGCGCCCCAAACCCATCATGGCCTGCCTCTGACAAATTCCTTTCCAATTCAATTGGGTCTGTGAGAAGACGGGACGGCACGATCGGCGCTTGAGACGCTCCCAACGACTATAAGAAAACATATTCCCATATTAGTATTGTAAGTAGTATAGTAAACGTTTTAGTAGATATATATATATTTTATATTTTGTGTTCATCTGCTGTAATAATTATGCAATTAATATCAAATTAACTAAAGTTAAAGTCTTATAATAATTATTTTTCTTACTTATTCATTAGTTGACTCATTAGAAAGTTTTATTTTATCACTTAGATGTTTGTCGTTCCACAACTGAGCGTATTTAAGGTAGTTTATGCCGGGCACCATCACTCTGATATCAAATACCTGCGGGGATATTTCCAAACCAATATGACTTAGGGTCGTTGAAAAGAGTATCTATCCTAAAAAGTTCAACAATATACCCACAACCTGACAGAGACAGGGGTTAGCAACGGACGTTAGGAGCTTTAATTGAGCCTCTGGCTTGACTGTCTTCTAATTTACATTTTTGAAAATTTAAATCAAGTCAATAAATTATAAATTAATTCAATTTTTTTTTTTTTAATGTAAAGCGAACAACGTGGCAGGTGGATCTTTTATATGGTAAGAGAATACCGCCGCCCATGGACAATCGTGCTAGTCCGCGCTTTGGTTGTGTTGCCGGCTTTTTATGCCGCTTAAAAAATATTTTTAAAGTCCTCCGATATCCTAACTTATTCAGTGATAAACCTTCTACGTCATCCACTTTAACCTTAAAAAATATTTCTTAAACTGCTTAAAAACCTGGCAACACAAAGCGCGGACTAGAACGGTTGTTCATGGGCGGTGGTGTTCTCTTACTTTATAAGAGATCCACCTGCTACGTTGTCCTCTTTATCATAAAAAAATATACGATGTTTAAGATCTAAGCGGTTTAAAGGAGATAACGTTTTTATATGTAATTTAACTCAATTTTAAATAAACTTTGTTAAGGAAGACCCGAGCTTTTTACACGGGCATTTTTATGCCATCTACGATAACCAACCTTATTAAGATTTAATAAATGTTTAGACAGGATAAACATTTAAATCAAGATTAAATTATGCTTTATGAATGTATGACCTCGCTAATAGATCATAGAAAAAGTAAATGTGATTATTCTATTATTTTTATATATAAAAATTCGACAAGTGAAATGAAGGCTCATCTAGTATAATTGGTCCACCGTCCATGGACACCTTCAGCCCTAGGTAGGACATGGGTGCGTTACCGGATTTCTTAATATATGTTTTTTATATTATAGCGTACAACAGAGAAGGTAGGTCTCCTATATGGTAAGATAACACTGCCGCCCATGAACAACCGCGTCACAGTCCGCCCATTGGTTGTGTTTATTTTTATGTATTAATAAGCTTTTCTTCAGTAAGAGAGTTTATTTAATAATAATCTCTATATCTCACAGCTTCACAGGCTAGTGTCTGTGAAGCTGTGAGATGCGGAAGTTCTCCCGACAGGAAACGACAAGTAGTCGATTAATTAAGTAATATCCGATGAAACCTATGCTTATTGATGCCACAGTTTTGTCTAAACAGTTGTATGGAGAAAAATGCTCATTCAAATTCATATGAAAATAATCAACTAAAGTGTTTTTTAATCGTATGCATAGAATGTCTATCAAGTTATGGCGTATATGCGTATATACCCATAATTTATAGACCGGCAACGCCCCCACGGTCTAGCTAGAGCTAGGTTTCATATGGATTGTGGACTAGAATTTTATTTTAAAAAATTTCTAGAGTATATTATAGAATTATAGTTGGTACTTACTTAAATTAGTATTATTTAATTTGAACTTTGTCGCACTTGGCACTGTCACTGTCAATGTCCGAAATGCCATGTTTTGGATGCTTTGTGATATTAAAACGTAATGGCGATAAAGAGATAAATACTTTGTTAAACTAAATACTTAAATTATTTAGTGTGAATCTAAAGGAGCTATTGATAAAAAGTAAAAATAAACCATAATATAGGTTATAGTCGTTCCTTTATTTACAGATAGACTAATACAATAGACGCAAGTTTACCTTCTTAGCTCATAGATGGCGCTACGTGTTTTGAATGAACGTCATATTGCGATAACATTCTAATAATTTAATTGGTTGGTTTAGTCTGTGGTTTGTCAGACATGACGCAGATATATTAAGCGGTATCAATCAATATAGACTCAATAAAGGAAGCTCCTACTGTTTGAAACTAATTACTGTCTAAGTTGGGTATTAATTTCTGTTCTGTTTAACATAAATGCGATCATTAAAATGTTAAATTTAATCGTAAGATTATTTCAATGGCATTATTTCTAGTAATAAAAATAGTATATATGTTATAGCAAGAGTGTTAGAGTGGAGATCACGGACCAGCAAGCGCGGCGTGGGACGTCCACCCACAAGGCGGACAGATGACCTTATAAAAGTCGGCGGAAAACGGTGGATGCAGGTCAACTCCATCAGGTATTCTTGGAGGTCCAAGGGGGAGACCTATGTCTAGCAGTGGACGTCTTACGGCTGACATGATGAAGATGATGATGATCTCTAGTAAGTAGTACACCAAAAATAAAACTACTGTCTGTATTCATATTTAATATAGAAAACCAAATCGTTGTAATATAGTATCGTTAATCTAAACATACAACGTAAAATATGCAGACGAAGTTATATAGAACAGATAAATAAAAAAACATTACATTAAGACAATTTAAGACCGGCAACGCACACGTGGACCAACTGGTAACTCAACAACAATTCACAGAATACTCAGCGTGAATCGGGACTTGTTCTGCTGAGTCAGTGAGGATATCGGAGGACCTCAAAAAATACCTCTGAAGCGCCATAAAAAACCGGCAAAACAATCAATACGCGGACTGTGGCATTGTTATCCATGGGCTGCGGTGTTCTCTTACCATATGGGAGAGCCGCTCCGTTGTCCGCTATACCTTAAAGAAACTGGAGTTAAGGGTATCCATGGGCGCATTCTAGGTATGTCTCCTGTTAGGCCTCCCTTTCCCATTTCATATAGATAGATTTGTTTGTTAATTAAGATATATTATCTTTTCTAATAATAAAGTATAAAGGCCGGTCTGGCAACCCACGCGTATCATGCCGTATTAAATTATGAATGAATATTTCGTCGTTCATAAATTGTTCAGCAGTTAATTGCTCTATGCTCATAGGGGAAATTTCCATGTGGTCAGCAAAAAAATATCTTTTAAATCGTAAATTCAATATCATTAACATATACCGTAGCGACACTGGGGAAAAATATTCTACGGTCTTTTCTACGGTAAGTAATGTAATTTTAATTGTTTTCATATGATGTATTCGAATTTTGCAACTACTGTAATGTAACTTTATTTCTACCGGATATCAAGCTCAACTTCTTCTTAACTTAAATATAAACAAAAGATACATAAAAGGTATAAATATATATATATTATAAATCTTTCTCTATATATATATCGGGAAGCAAACAGGTTTAGGCAGTATTAGCGCTCTACTACCTATATACACAATAAATACATTACCGGAATAAATTCGTGACCGGACTTTCTCTTTATTTAATGGTACCTTTGTCGTAATGGTTAAGAAATAGTTGTTCAGACTGCTCGTTCCACAGACTGCTGATACGTGGCACAAAATTCCTTTAAAAGCGCTCAGTAGTGGAACGATTATTTGTATTCTGCCTCTATGTTGGTTGATAAAATTCAGCTGTAGTTATTAACAAACCCTCAGAACATTCCCATAATAACTGTATTCATCATATATAATTATTTGTGTAGATATCTTCATTTCAGTTTACAGCTACAATCTACAAAAATTAAGAAAATTGTTCAAGAGATTGCATTATTTCAGAAATATTTCTGATTATGTAATCTTGTTCTAAATTATAGTTTGTTCGTGTAACAGTTTGTACGGTTGAAATATCAATGAACACATTGGTAGATTTATATAAAATGAATAGCAATTTTAAAAAGAGAAAATACCTGTAAATAATCCTATACTTTATTTCCAATTAAGCAACGTAGCAGTATTCGTAACCTTCGAAGCTACGAATTGATCGAACTTGTAGCATCACGTAGAGGGTCTTAAGTAGTGATATTTTAAAACACAATTTTTTTTTTACTTTAACGTGCATTTAAATAATCGTCATCATCATTTCAGCCGTAAGACGTCCACTCCTGGACATCGGCCTCCATTAATACCTGTCGGAGGCGACCTGCATCCAGCGTCTTCCAGCGACCTTTATAAGGTCGTCTGTCCACCTTGTGGGTGGACGT
>DWCF01003308.1:0-20133 GCA_018230265.1 Delias oraia
TTTAAATGCATATAATTTTTAAACTTCCTATCAGAGGTACGACAAGATTTCTTGAATTTGCATGCCAGTTTCATGTTAGAATGGCATTCTGGACAGAGTTGAAACACAAACAGATCATCATGTTTAATCTGAAAATTGTAAATAAAGATTTAGGTTTGGTATGTAGTTTAAAATTTCAGATTTCTGCTCAGGTAAATATTTTGTTTTTAAATATGATAATAAAATAAAGTAAAGCCTTTAATTTAATATCTTAATAGTAAATCAAAAGTGGCTGTTACATTAATATGTGATATGCAGACATAATAGTACGAATAATATTTATTCACCTGAATTCCTGTTGAGTAGACAAAAAGTCGTCTGTTAGTCTCCGTGTATTTATAAACCCCTGAAGTGTCATTGCATTTTACTAAACAACTTCTGCACATACCTTCCATCTCGGGTTTCACAGTAAAACTAGAAGAACTGTACTTTTTAGTTTGTATTTAATATTTACTAAATTATTATTAGTGATTGTGTTCAACAAAATAGATGGCTTAAGGTTTTGGACTATATTGACAGTAAGTCAACACAGTAGTGCATATTATAAAGTTTATTCAAAGTATTCTTTTAGTTTATAACACTCTTCATTTTAGAATGATATTACTCTCGGTGATATTATTTTAAACAATAAACGCCCTTTTGGCAACTATAGACAAAACATATGAGTGATACAGGTGGTATATCTACATAATTATTATTTTGTTGTATCCTGTGATCATTATCGGGCCACCAGCAGCTATATTGTAGATGGCTTACAGAATAAACTAATATTTTTAACTAATAATTGGCAAAATTGTGTATGTTAGTCACAGAAGCCAAAAAATAATAGGAAGAAATAACTAACTTATTTTTTTTTACTACAGGTGCAGTTTAAAGCAATCAGTATCACAAAATCAGGGCCTCAATGGTTAAACACTCTTTTTGTTGTTTGTGAATCATGAGTTACTATATTAAATTGGGATTTATAAAAACAAACATAAGCACACAAGCTTTACTTCGAACTATACAGAATATCGATATTATGAAATAGGTGAATTACTAACTAAATCTAACAACGCAATTTATTTGTTTTTATTATGGTTGACTGAAGTAGACCCTTTGTTTAGACTAGAATATTTGTTAATTTTGTCTTAAATTTGACCTGTTGGTGTTTGTAGTCTGTCGACTGTCAGTGTCCGGTATTATTCAGTCTTGTTAAATGTTTTTAATTTTTTATTAACAAAGATCCTCTTTCGATGATTCATTTTGTGGGCTAGAAAATACGTTATTATTAGCTATAAATAGAAAGAATATTATTTACACAAGAAATATTATAAATCTGAGAGAGTTATTCAGGCTATTTTATTATTACTTTTCATATATTTTGCACAATGACTGCTTATAACAGCGACGAAAACCAACTCGATGTTGTATTAAACAAACCAGTGAGAGTCGTTCATTGTTGTGATGGAGTTGAAGAAGAATTTATAGATGAGGTTGATATCTCTCCAATTACAACGGAAAATATTGAGCCTGTGAGTAATTAACAATCATTACAGTTGTAAATATAAAATCCATTATCAAATGAGCCGTTAAAACTTTATTTATAATATTAAAAAATGCAATATAAACTATTAAATTATTTATTTTCATATACTTAATATATAAATTATAATTATAATAACTATTTATTACCTAAAACATAATTTTCAGAAAAATCTCTCATGGGGCCCATGGTTCTCATACTACACCTGGAAATCTGGTACTAAAATATTAAAAGTTGTAGATTATGCTGGGGAGACATTAGCTGATTTTTTTGGTATCACAACACCAAAATATCAAATAGAGATTAGCGAATATGAAAGGATTCAAGAAGAGAAAAAGAAGTTAGAAGAGGAATCTACTGGGTGGGTTCCAAGAAATATAGGTGGTGATATACCACTAGTTATGACGGAACCTGTAAGCGTTAAACAGACAGTCTGATTAACAGCCATGCTCATGCACTAATAGGGCCAGTGAAGTGATGCCATGGGCTAACAGAATATTTAGCGTGAAATGTTAGTTGTACTTGAAACTTTTTGAGATAATATTGCAAGGCCATAAATATTTAGCAGCATAAAAATCCAATCAACACAACCAATTTGTGGACTTTGGTGTGGTTGTCCATAGGTGGTGATGTCCTTTTACCATATAGGAAACCCACCTACTCCATTGACTGGTATATCATATAAAATAACAATAAACTATGGAACAGTTATGAAATTAATTATTAACTTATTTTGGTGGTATTAAAAAATAACATAATTATAACATACAAGCCTCTCTTAATGGTATATTATAATTTATATTTCTGTTTATACTTGAATAGGAACTAGAACACACATTATATTAAGTCCACATAATTGTTTATCACAGTTTTTTCTTGTAAACTTAATTTAGGAAAATATTATTAATTGATTTATAGTACTTGTGCTTTATTACTGCTGAAATAAAAAATACTTTAAAGTTATATGAATGTTAGTGACAGCTAGAAAAATCCAATGAGTATTGTAAAATACAGTGTAAACTCCATGTCACATCCCTCGATTTAACGACAAACTCCCTAAAACGTTGAAATCAATTGGCTTTAGTTGATTTAGCTTGTCTTCCATCCACCTTTTCTTCTCTCCATTTAACAACACGTCTTTATAACACTAAAATGCACAGTCCCTTCAGTGTCGTTATATAGAGTTTACACTGTATTTAAAACAGTAAGAAAAATTCTGTTAGAGCTTTTATTGATTATTGCTTATTATTTTGCATATACCACAAATTAATAAATTATTATGTGATAATTTGTATCTTGTAATAATATTAAATATTTTTACATATTTTACAATTTACAGTTTTTAATTGATTAATGTGGTATAAGTTACAATCTTTACATTAAAGTGAAAAAACAATCCATTTTATTACAACAATATATACTCCAAGTAATAGTAAGAACTTCAATACCTTCCATGAATAATGAAAGCCAACAAAAATAGTTGCTTATTGTACTATGACATCTACCGTTAAAACTATGCCTACTAGTAGAGCTTGTGGTAATTTATTTTAATTTAGTTATTTTTAATGTCACTAGATAACGCTATAATAAAGTATTGAGATATTGTTCAAATTTTTAAAACTTGAATTTAAAATCAAAAATTATACCTGACATATGTAACAGAAATTATAGATTTACAGAATTAACTTAAATTAAATCTATGAAAGCGCTATCTCTTGTCAAGTAGACAAACAACTTCATTACTCCTGTGAAACGAGGTTTATTAAAGGTTAAAACTTATAATAGACGGCAGTACAATCGCGATTCTAAAATTTCACTTCGGATTGTTAAAATAAAACTTTTATTTTATAACAAATTATTTAGAATAAATTATCTGTTTGTATTTTTACCTTTATTAAATAAATTCAAATATTATCATACTTATTCTGAAGGACATCCACAAAATGATTATTCAACATTGCATGAAAAACCATATTGAAAGGCATAATAATTTATTAAAGTTTTCTGTTCAGTTTTTTTAACTCGCACATCATACACAAAAAGCGTTCTTATTATCAACACGACAAAGTGTCTTTTCGTTATTGTAAATGAGAGTAATAAATTATCGCTTTAGCCAAAAACAAAAAACCATAAGCACCTACACTTTGTTCAAGTTAAATTAAGCTTTAAACCTTTAAGATTAAGTCGAAAACACCTTGCGGTTAGCTCATATATTATTGTTTGTCGGTGTTTAGCATGTGATATGTCGAAATGTAAACGGTTCGAGCTGTGTCCGCAGATCAATATGCGTGTTGCGCGAGGGTGTTTAGACTCGTGCGATTGGCTAGCGTGTGTGGGGCGGAGCTCGTATGTGAGGCGCGGTCTTCACCGAATTTTGGCGCGAAATTGCACGTTCCATTTTCAAATCAAAGCTTAGGTTAATCAGTATGGCCGCTGTATTGATTAATGCCCAGTACTTCAATTATCCTAATGTTCAAACTCCTGTACTAGCGCTTTGGAAACGGCGTAAATATGATTATAATACATTTTTTTTGACGTCAACTGTTGTTGTAATAAGATCACGATAATTATCAAGCGATAGGTTAATACAATGATAAATAATTGATTTTTGTACGGTTGTATGTACTTTGATCAGCATTTGTTCTAATCAAATGAATGTAAAAAGGCAATTCATTTTGATGACAATTCAATTAGTTAATGGGGTTATTGAAACAAATACAGACTTCTATTTTAGGCGAATGTCAGTAGGTTCTATAGTTTATTCCAATTACCTACCTATAAAACAAACTTATAAATCCATAAATCAAATATATTTTAATTTATGGCTGAGCCACCATAATTATTAACTAATTCAATAATTCGTTAACAGCGTAGGTCATTCCGAACAATATATTTACAAAACATTGTTGTAAACGGGTGTTGCCAGTGCGTATTATAAATTTCCCCTTTTTATTAAATTTGCGAATAGACGCGTGGTACTGGTTTGAACCTGAAATTCTGGTTTAGCGAAACTCTTTGTTTGATCCAGTTCTAACTGGTTGCGAATAAATGTGTGCAAAAAATATTGCTTTATTGTCAAAACGCGTGCCTAATTTCAGACAGGCGTCTGTTGTTAATTCCTTACAATATATATCTACCTATTAATATTTTCAGAGCTGTATTTAACCTAGGCATATTAGGATAATAAGGCTTCTATGACTTTGACAGAACACTATTTTGTTAGAAGTAGATAAACAAGATCTATCTGAACGGGGCCGCGGGGCCCTTGGCAAGTGCCCAAAGCGCCTACTGACACCACGAGGCCCTTATTCAGACATGGTTTTCCTAAATTTTTACATAATAGGTAGAACATAGTTTAAATTAATTACTTATAAATTCATATCAACAATTTCGATCTATTGTCTATTGTTAGCCTCCTTCATTCTTTACATTCTTTGATAACAGCAATTACTATATGGTATAGCGCATAACTGAGCAGGTGGTTTTCCTATATACTCTCTGTTTGTTGATTTTTCTTTATAATACACAATTAATTAATATCATACCAGAAAATACTATACAATAAGTACATTACAATATACAAAACATAACTATATGTTGAGATACCTAACAACTGAATTTAATCTATCAAATCTCTTATCATATATACTTATAATTATAACATATATTGTCTGAATAGTAACTTACATATATCATAAATGTATCTTGTTTTCA
This sequence comes from Delias oraia, assembly GCA_018230265.1. Lineage (NCBI taxonomy): Eukaryota > Metazoa > Arthropoda > Insecta > Lepidoptera > Pieridae > Delias > Delias oraia. The sequence goes on from DWCF01003308.1 coordinate 5,279, forward strand.
GGTACACTGAAAAATCTTGTAAATTTATATATATATGTAGATTATTATGGGTTTAGAACGGTTTGTCATTGTAAAAAAGTTGTAGGCTTCATAGATCACGATTTTATAACGATGGTTGGTTATGTTATACCTTCATGGAGTTTATAATAATAATCGATTTTTGTATAAATGAATCAACATTACATTGTTATCGAAATTCTAACGCAATATTCCAATTTGCAATACCGATCGCGTCCCTGTGGCAGATGTTCTATTTACAACTTTGCAATGTTGTTTATTAAAAAAAATCTTTTGTGGCCATTTAAAAAGTAAAACTTTCACAATGCACCATGCAAATTAGATGCAAATCAAAGGGCATTGAGTATAAGCCATTCTCACCGTTGCAATAAAGACATAGTTGTTACATTCGTTTGAAGAAAGTTCTAATGCAAATATTTTTATTACGAACGGCTGATAGGATAATAAACTCTATAGAATTGTAGCACGGATGGGATTGGCTTGATGTGAAAAAAATTTGCATAAACGTACACCTTTCGTTGATCCGTTTGAGTGACAGGGTTTTTGAATGAAATTTAAATCTGCATATAGGTGTGCCGTTATGTAGTTTTCTTTGTTATCTGCACATAGGTAAATCATACATTATAATAAAGAAACGTTAATTTTATTAATACACACAAAAAAAATTCGAAAATACATTAATCTTGTTTATTTAAGTAATATCAACAAAAAAATACACAAGTATTTAGGTGCTTAAATAATATTTTATCATAATTCTTACATAAGACATTGTATCTTGTGTTATGAACACTATACGATATCGAAAATGACATTCAGATGACACAGATTAGGTATAGATACATTAGTTGTCTACATAGATAGACTTTAGAGGATAAATCTTCACACCCATTAATTTAGGTAGAGAACATGTTTAATTATAGAAAAATGTCCATCTATTATCTGTGTTAACATAAATCTAGCATTTTTCATAAATACAATAGGAATCAATATTACTGTCATACTTAACAAAACTATATGCAAATTTTACCCGTTTTTATTTCCCATAGCCTAGGGGAGCATTTCCGGTGATAGATTTCCTTTTATTAATAACTGTTGTCATAAATAGGGTAAAGATCATATGCAAAATGGTTAAGCAGTGAATATTTTGTATTTGTATTGAGGGTTTTGAAAGGATCGAGAAATAAATAATTTTTAAGATATTAATAATATTTAGTTTATACTTCCAATATTAAAATGTAAGTATGAACAAAAACTATATTTTAATAAGTCTCTAATATAAATGTATTAAGAAGAATTGAGAAAGAATTCATTCGTGTTTATTTTCTATAGTAATAATAATATATAAAAATGTTGGGTTAGATATATTATTAATAACTCAAAAAGTACTGTACATATTGAAATAAAATTTGTAATGCAGATAGATATCCTGTATAAATTAAAGCCAATATAGGCTACTTAGGAGTGGAGGTTCATTATTTAGTAATCAGTTTTTCGGGTTTGATAGTGTTGAGGTTTCATAACAGAGCCAGTAACAGGTTAAAGTACCTATTAGGTATAGTGTATCAGGGAGAGCAACGTACGCCGGGTCTACTAGTTTATAATATTAGTTAGAATATTATCAATTTATTAATATTTATCAAAGCATTAAATAACTTTTACTTGAAATAATCACATTCTTTTGTTGTATGAATACCACGCGGAACTTTTTGGAGCATATTCAGCACAGTACATGGAACTGGTTTAAAAAATTCGCAAACCAGTTCCAAACCCTAAAATGCACTTAAGTTCTAATACGGGGACAATAGAGATGGGCAGTGGCCGGTACAATAGTGTACGTACCGATTAATTCGCTACACAATGACCGGGGGCTTGGGGTCCGAAGGTCATATTTAGGTAGATGGGTCAAGGGTCAGTGAGTTGGTAAATAGCCTGCCTATTCCAGGGGAGTGACCGCGGTTGTGCAGTTTTAAAACATTTCAGCATTGACGGGACGAAATTTATGTTCTGTGGAACGTTGTTTATGGCTGTGTTCTGCAAAATTTATAAGGTGTGCCTCGGAAAATAAAGTTTTCGTAATTGTCTTAACTTATGTTAGGTAAGTAGAAAGGGTAAGAAAAATGCTTTGGTACACATATATCTTCACACGAGGGCACGAACACGTCATTTTTGTTTCATGGTTTTGGTATTTAATAAATAAATGATCATCATCATCATTTCAGCCGTAAGACCTCCACTACTCCAGTAGTGGAGGAGGGGAAGCCTATGTCCACATAGGCTTCCCCTTGGACCTCCTCTCTTGGAATAAATAAATGTTGATTAATAATTACATAAAATGTTATATAATTGTTTGTGGTGTACCTATCTTTAAAAATTTACTTATTCCTAAATGTATTTTTTACATAAAAAGTTTGCGGATCACTGATTTATAGTATTCACATTGTTTGACTATTATCAACAAAAAACTGTACTTAGGTACTTACCTAATTACGTAAATTGTGTATAGAAGTCAAATATTCTACGAAAAATAAGAACTTATTACTTATATAAATAATCTGTTATAAAGTATTATGATTAGCTAGTAATAATTGTAGTTTATGGAAAAGAACAAAAAAAATCAAATAAAAGATGCTACTATAGATCTGTATATCCCAATAATAACGTTGATGATTGAAAACAAGATATCAAAAACTCAATACAAGTCAATGGGCCAAAATAGGACTGAGGGCCATTATGTCATTGAAAGATAGTATCTATGGGATGCATAGAATATAGAGCGGTGTGGCGTGTGAAGTGTGAAATTATTGATATTATCTGTTACATTCTCTGCCAATGACAATGACGTTTTGTCTATGCTACCATCGTAATTTAAACAATTTTTTTATCAGCTATAACAATTAGGATATTATTTATAACTATTGTTAAAATTAAAAAAAACAATACATACATAATAAATTTTATAAATTGAATAATGTACAATCAAATATACAAATATAGAAATTTAGATATAAAGTTAGTTATGCGTTATTGAAAAGAAAGAAATATATATATTCTGTGACGTTAACCATAACAGGTAACTACATTAAATTAAAACATGGTTTCCGCATTTTCATGCCGATCAGACACATTTTTATAAAGATAAAATAAGTATAGAATGATTTTTTTTACCAAATTATAAAATGAAGCAAGTCTGTTCCTATTTAAAGGTATCTCTAGCAATTTGAAGACGAACAGTAGCGCATTGACTATCTATAGAAAAAATTCAATAGTTGAACCCTTCAATCCAATTTCATATGCGGCACCGGTGTCTCATTTCAATATCGTAATAAAAAAGATAAAATTTACCCACGGATCTTTGGGGTCTCATTTTTTTAGGGTTAATTTGCAACAAGGTGCATCTCGCATCGGTGCAATTCAAATGAGCATAGAAAAAAGTCAGGGGTTATTCTATTGATTTTTTTATATTCTCTCCTATACGACAAAAGATGTTAGTCGTGTTTGACACTGATGTGTTGGGAATAACGAATCGATCTGTATCCTATGGGTTTTACTGGACATTTGTTAGCGTCGCCTTTTGTATACTTTTTGAATGGATTCCAGCTACTTTTGTGGGCTGGTTTGCTTGTAAAATTTTACAAATATAATTGCCCCGGTTGGTGCGTAGAGATACCACGGGCTCATAGAATACTCAGCGCGAAATGGTACTGGTAGGTACTTCGTTTCACTTAGCGTATCGGAGTTATCGATGCGCCTAAAAGTTATACAGTTTACGTGGCTTAAAAAAAAGCTGCCAACGCAAATACAGCGCGGATTGTGGCGCGCTTCACCACGTGCGGCAGTAATCACTTAAAATAGAGAAGCTCCATTAAACTTGCTAATACTGCAGAATATAAAAACTTTTCAATGAGTGCTTTAGATTCATGTTTAATTAATAATATTTTTAGATTAAAATATTTTTAACTCGGCCTACAGCTTCTTAAATAGTATTTATTCACTTTCAATATCATAAATTAGCATAATACCTGAAATAATGATTGCAGGTGTGAATCTTTTTGTTGCAAAACATTGCATGCTGCCAGCATTCAAAAAGTAATTTATTGCAGGTATTTATTTGATGGTACGGATACGAGTGTTTGAAAGAACCTTAAACCACTCTTTTCAACCGTGGGAGAGCTATGCTGAAAATAATGCTGACGCACTAATTGGACTGGCTCGTCCGATGTGAAGAATACTCAGCGTGGAACGATACGACTGTTTCGCTGAGTGAATGATGATATCGGAGTACCTTAAAAATTCCGCTTAAGTGATGTAAAAAAGTCGGCAACACAATGTGCGGAATATGGCGCGGTTTTCCATGGGCGTTTTCTTGCCATATAGGAGACCCACCTGCTCCATTGTCCGCTAAACTATGAAAAAAAGCAAATAAGTTAATGTTACTGCCAGTGATGTTGTTGCAACAAAATAAAACTAATCTTATATTTTATTGAAATTATTTTTATTATTATTATACCAAATATATTGACTTTCAAATTTGATGTAAGGTAAATCAATGCATAAATGAATCAAAGCATAGAGTATAGAGTATTTACGTAGGTACATTATGTATATGCACAGATAACATATCAGCTGGCGGGCAATTTCAACGTTCTGTCCTGTACAGGATTTCCCTACGACGTGTGCCTTCAAACAGGAAAATGTCACCCCCGCCCACGCCCCCGCTTAGCTGACGAAGCAGCGGGACAATGCACAAGCTCTAGCGAGTATGTTAAACTATTTCTCTCTGTAATATACGATGCTATAGTTTTTATATTTGATATGATGTTTAATTTCATCGATTTAGGTATTCGAAATGTAATGAGAAACAAGTAGGTAATTTAATTAATTTTATTACTTAATTTAATTTAAATTTTTATGTACCCGAAAAAGTGTTAAATTGGACACCATGCACGCAAGTGCAGCGTGGGATGTCCACCCACAAGGTAGACAGATGATATAGACGATAAAGGACGCCAAAAGACGCTGGATGCAGGTGGCCTCCGACAGGTATTCATGGAGGTCCAAGGTGGAGGCATATGTCCAGCAGTGCACGTCTTACGGCTGAAATGATGAAGATGATGATAATGATGATGAAATGAAACTCTTAATCAAATTTAAATGATCTGAATTCAACGAAAAATTAGTAAGTACTTTTTATTACGTTATTATAATGCACAAGAAAAAATAGGAGACAAAGACGCATGGACACTTCTGCACAAGCACCAACTGCTACCTTCTAAACAAACAATTTTAAACGAACCAATATTAAATAAATAAAATTGTAAATGTGGCGATAAAAAAAATTAAACTCTATAAATTTCTTGTTGTTTCTTCTCATAGGGATTTATTTTACGAAGATACCTTTCCAGCGGTACCATTAGTATTGTACATTGATTTGCAAAAATGTCCCTTGTGTTTATTCGAATAAATGCTTTACGAGTTTAAGCTTTCTAGGTTGTCTAAGTATAACTTTAACGCCATCGTCTGTTGCTAGTACCGCGAGTCGTAACCTGCTGCCTCCCTGCTTAGACCAAATAGGGTGATCTATGTACCGTCATGATATATAGTGCCCCTTAAACTTAAACGGATTACCTTTGATATATTACGCGAACGCAATTCAATCTTCGATACATGATCGCTGCGTTGATTGCTTCTTGTTGCTCTAATCATTTTGTTATACCGGAAACTTACAATATTAATACCATTACTATGAAGATAATAGTTCAATAAGATAATAGAATAAATAAGTAGAAAATAAACTAAAAGGTAATTAATTTTAAGTACAGCTTTTTAACCTCCGTTTTATGAAAAAAAAATGCTTTTTGTTCTCTAATCATTTTGTAATAACGGAAACTAACACTTTTAATAGCATTAGTATGAGAAAATAAACTAAAAAGGTAATTCATTTTTAGTCATGGTAACACACCAGCAACCTAGTGGGGAGTAGGAATATCTTTAGGCCGACAGCCACTTCTATATGAGCCTGAAGTCGCGTAGGCTCGGAGGTTAAAACAAGAGGCTATCATTAAACCAATAGCTGGAGGTCTTTGCCTTCCGTTTTATTAAAAAAAAATTGTAAATCATTATTATAATTTTTAACTAAAAATCACATAAATCGTTTATCTGTCAACTTTTAATATTACAAACTAACGAACTATTATGTATAATTCACTTTAATTAAGAAAAGAATATATGTACAGTGGCCCAACAAATTTCTAGAACCAACAACATTAGAATTTGTTAATTTTTATATTGAATTTAACTACAATCTTAGATATTCTATTAATGAATGTTTAGAGAATGTTAAAAAACTTTATTTATATATTAATATAATGAAAACCCTATTTTTATAAAAGAAACAATCACATGGAACTACAAACAAAAGGGTAGGAAGATATATATATCACTACATCTGATCGAGCGCTGGTATTCGGAGTACTAGTAAATTGTAGAATTAAAATTGATTAATTTTTGTTAAATTTATATTATAGTAGTATTGCCCAAATGCGGACCAAGACCAAGCCCGCTTATTTTAGCAAGACCAAGACTGACCGAGTAAGACTTGAGCAAGAACTTGTTCTTGCTCAAGTCTTACTCAGCCTTTACTAAGCCTGCAAGACTCTTGCGTCTTGCAGCTGTTTTTTCTTGTCAGTGATTTTCGGAATTTCTCATTAAATCTTTAGATATATTTTATAAATCTGGTAGGTCTTTGTTATGGCTATGCTAATTAAACCTCATAATGTTCCTATTGTGATAGATTTTTCGAAGATCTGAAGTAAACTTTAATAAATATCAATGGTCAAATAGGTAATTTCAAGACTTGCAAGACTCTTGCTGCAACACCAAGAACAAGACTGGGATCCCAATAGCAAAACCAAGACCAATACCAGGTGTATTAGCGTAGACCAAGACTAAGCTAAGTCTTGCATTTGGGCAACACTATATTATAGATGTGGTGGCAAACATACGGACTAGGACTCTAGATTCATGTATACCCTAGTCTTTGCAGAAGCGCAGGTACGTTGCCGGAATTAGAAAATAATTTATCATGTAAAAATATTGATAGAGTTTAATCACTATACCGGTATAATTTGAAGTTTCTTTCTTCTAATATTGATTCACGAAGCTAAGGAAGGCTAGAGTACCTATATTGCCACAGTATTGGTATTACATAATTCATGAAGAATACGTAGGTATATACGTTATGTATACAGGTAGGTACGCCGCGGTCATGACAAAGAGCGGTTGAGGACAGGCGCAGGCTGTAGTTGTAGTGCACTTCATTTCGAATGCCTGTCCACGCGCGTTCCCCTAGACCTGTATTGAGGGAGGGCTATGTAAAAACCGATGCGGCATAATATTCAACGTAATTTAAAGCTTTTTAAAAACCTTAATATATTAATAAATGCTGACCGTCAGTTAAAAAATTTATATTTGACTGGCATGCATACAGGTATGTGATTTTTTTAAGAATTTAGATCTTTTTAAATCCTAAACCTGGTAATACATGCTAACTTATCAGTTAATCATTGCGATATGTACCTATGTATTATATACTAATTTAGGTATAAGAGGTTTGCTTTTTGCAAGCTTAAGCATACCGGCAACGAACCCGCGGCTTTGCAAGGGCAGGGGGTGTTCATGGGCGGAGGATTGCTTGCCCTAGGTGAGCCTCCTGCTCGTTTGCCACCGTTACTATAAAAATGATAATTATGATAGTCCAAATAGTAAGCTAATACAGTATATGTATTTGTCTGGAATTAACATTATTTATGGAAAATTTTAGAGTTTGCATCTTTTTATTTTTACTTTTTTTTGCACCCGTGGGAGAGCCATACTGAAGCATACACTGTCGCACTAATTGTGCCGGCTCGTTTTAACTGATACCACGGGCTTACGGCATGGGCTTATAGAATAAAAAAAAACGTAAAATTATCCTTAATTAGTTATAACAATGCCTTATCCGTGGATGAGTATTTGTAACAGCTACATTTGTCTAAGTAAAACGACGTATGTATGAATTACATATAGTAGGTAGGTTGAAGTAAATCTACTCTGCACTGCGTATCCATGTAAAATTTGGTTCGTACGCGTGGAGCGCTGCTTGGTACTGATGAAAGGACGTGTGATGCGTTCCCTTCCATTGTCGCTCCACCTTACTGAAACCTTTCTGATCATTGTTTGTACCGCTGTAATAGCAATCTCACAGATTATACGTGAGGTGCTAAAAGTATTGTGGCTGTTATCTGCACGCATCAAAACTCTCTATCTAATATAACAATACACAGCTTTTTGAGTTTTACAGATAAACTCGTAACTACCTAGGTGTAAATATTAGCATCCGAATGTTAATGTTAAGTATTAACAACAAAAAACACATTGGAATCAAAATGGATTTGTTTTTAAATATTAATAAGACTCTTTGGTTACAAATTCATGAAGTGAAATTACAATCATTTGATTCAATGTAATCTATATTAGGTACATCAGCTTATTAAGGTCAATTCAACAATAATATAACTCGTTGAACGTCAAAATCAGTCTACCACCGGTTCCAAGTTAAACCCACCGAGAAAAACCGGCGAAATAAACTCAGTGGGTGTGATTTTTGGTTTCTGTGAGATACTTAAAATATAAAAAAATATATACCACCTTATTCCCAAGGCGTGAGATAATTTATAAAATCATTAACATCATTCATTCAGTATGCTTTATCACACAAACGTCTCTTAACGGTTTTTAAAAAAAAATTTACAGAAAGATTTTGAACGTTCTCTGGGATCCTTTTGTAAAAGAACGTATATCACAATGTAAAATTAGCAATTATAACCACACTACACTTTGTCGACAATAACAATAGGTACAAGCGTTCAAACATGGAAAGAAATGATTAAAATCAATTCATTCAAACCTAAGCTAATGCTAATAAAAATTTTCGTCTAGCTAGCAATACATTTGGACAAATAAAAAGGATATTACGAAAATGTCTGTCTGTAGAATTTCACGTCATTGTTGAAGACACACGTCCCCCATAAAGGACAATATTAAAATACCTCGCCGAATGGTAACTCCCGGTATCTCATAATGAAAATACCCTTTACGGGACTGAATGTACAGAGGGTATTCTTGGATGGTAGTAATGTTAAATTAATGTAAAAAACTGTCTTATGAAATTAAAAAAAATCTTTTAGGTTTAAATACGTTCTGTTAAATTCTTTTTTGGTATTTTTTACTACTTTTTTTCATAGTATAACGGATGACGGAGTAGGTGGATCTCTTATATGATAAGAGAGCACCGTCGCCCATGGACAACCGCGCCACAGTCGGCACATTTGTTGTGTTGCCGGCTTTTTACGCCACTTAAGCGTCATTTTAAGGGTCTCCGATATCCTCACTCACTGAGTGAAACACAGTACAAGTACCGTTTTAAGTTGAGTCACTTTGGACTAGCCGGCCCAATTAGTGCATCCACATATACTTCAGCATGGCTCTCTCAGCCACTTGTCCGGCTTGGGTTTATACTCAACTGTTATCAGTATTGTTGCTGTATATACTGTTATCAGTACAATAGGAAAGTAAATATATATTATTATACAGCGGATAACGGATAAGACGGATCTTCTTGATGCTGTATTATATATTTTTTTATATGTTGTCAATAAAAATTATCTAGTTTTCAATTAATGGAAGTAAACAAAAAATAATATTTTCTTTACCAATACAAGGAATTTATAGGCTGCTTATAAAATAATGACTAAACGATTTTTAACAGAATTAACGGAATTTTTCAATCGTTTCAAGAATATAGCGAGAGAAAATATTTTTCGGAGAAATCGTTTGAAATTTCAGATACTACTCAAGAACCAGATTAACAGACACTCGACACGTTCAAAAGCCTTAAATATTTGACTTAGAATCCCAGACGTGATTTCTTTTAAATTGAACAAGTATGACTTAAATTTTAAATTAAATTATTAAGCACTAGCTCTTTTAGTCACATGAATCCAAAGTTATTTCATACGAAATGAAATCCATATTTCATTAAAAAAATGTTTTTGATAAGAAATATTTCTAAGAAAAAAATTTTCTTGAAGGCTTTCGATGTTTTGATAACTATTAATATTTTGAAAACAGATTGATCTGTTCTCGTATTATATTAACGTTAAACTACAAATAATAAACAAGATAATATTTTTAGTATGTACCTAGTATTTTAATATTAAAAGATCTGGTTAAATCTTAAGATAGTACTCGTTTGAAATCTATTTAAACAACAGTCGTAAACAAAACCTAAAGCTATTTACATTCAGGTGAAACAGACAATTCGCGGTCCGTTGCCATGGAAACGCCAAGATGGCCGACGTCTGTGGTTCCCAAGTTCGCATCTAGTTCCAAATTGTTTAGCGAGTGTTTTGGAGCTATGTATGTAGAAGTGTGCATAATTATATTATGTATGTACAGCCCCACTAATTACTTGTAGAGATAGCAATAGACTTTTTATCACAATATATAAGAACACCCATTCGTATATCGTCTGTATTTAATGTAAATAACCACCAAATTTTTAAAGAAATCAGTATGGGAAGAAACCGAAACTTTATAGATACTGAATAATTAAATAGATACCACTTCTTGTCTTCAAAAAAAAATGATTCTAATACATAAGAATTAATTATTATTTAATTACCCTAAATACATAAATCCAGTCGATAAAATTCTGGAAATCCAAAACTGAACATAATAATTGGTTTATGAAATCACTTTTTAAACGTTACTTATTAAGTAAGAAGAAAATAAACCGCACTAAAGGTAACTTTCATATTAATAAATTGTATTGATAACGTGTAAGATAGATATAAAAATTGTTGACACAGTTTAATTATGGAATTTAATTTATGATCTAACCGTACCGCTCAAGGATTAGTTGAGGAGGATTTAATAAGACTCCTTAGATAAGAAGCGGCTTCGGGATGCGGGAGGCGAAATTTCAGACAGTCTCCAATCTCCACTTATATTTGACCCTAATATCAAGCATATATTAAGTATGTTATTAAATGCATATAAATAAATTGGTAGAATTAAGATGAAAGAAGTAAACCATGGAAAATTACATTGAAAATTTTCTTTGGAAAGATAGATTTAATCCAATAGGTTCCATGCCAACAATGGAGAATATTAGTCCTGAACAGATATAACATTTTCTATATATATATTTTTAAATGATATTTGTAAACAATGGGATATATGCACGACTTGGGGATCTTTAAAAGAGCCTACTTATCCCATAAAGGTTGGCTGAGATCCGCGTACCTGCTAGGGCTAAGGGGCATGGGCACGGCAGCATGGGCAAGGGTAGCAAATGTATCCTCTAGGTTGAATCTAATAATACATGGACACCGAAGAGAATTACTTTTAAAAAATACCGTTTTTCATTATATCTTTTATATAATATAAGAAATATGTAAATGTCACAACGTGAAACAAACTTCGATCACCGGATAATCGGGATTGTAATATCCGGCCGCTCCTATATGATATAAAACCTCCATTCGCTTCTTTCATTTAGCGTGTGTTCTACGCTACATTTCAATATTAATTTACAGCTCATGCAATGTCAATATATTTGTGAATTATTTTCTCCTTGGAAATATGAACTTTTTTTAATAAGCCACGGACAATGGACAACCATATCACATTCCTCGGTTTGGGCTTGTTTGGGCTTTACACGCCGCTCAAGTGGTAGATTTATAAGGGCCTTCGATATCCTCACTCTAAACACAGAATAAGTTCTGCTTGACGCTGGGAATTTCTAAAGTTACATGTCACTTAACCTAAAGGCAATATATGGTTTAGAGTCACCCTCTTACACCATATTTATAAACGCGTAAATTTATAGATACGCGATCGGATAGAGTTTTTGAGTTAAAGTCATAAAGTATTATAATATAAAACAGTGAAGAAGTTAGACTATCTATCTAAACCTATGTTCAAGTGTTTATTATTAAATTGGTTACGAAATTGTATGAATTTGGCAAATAAGTTTACGCGCTTACCAAAGTGCCGATACGCCCCTACGAAATAATGTAATTTTTCTTTCAGCAAGACGGATGAGTGCAAGATAACTCGAAACGAAAGTGTGAGATCCCAAGGGCCTCAGTGGGACATGGGCGCATTAATACCGAGACAAGTAGGCGTGTTTTTGTAACAACACGTGTTTTTTGCAGTTTGGAACCTGTTTTTCGTAAGGAAATATATTTTACACATTATTAAAATAATTTTACACAATATTTTACAAGTGAATAATGCAATCTTAGTGCATTATTAGATTAATAACAAGCATGAGGCTCGTCTAGAATAAGCGGTGCTCGCCCATGGACACCTCTAGCCCTTGCAGCGTCGCAGGTGCGTTGGCGGTATTTTAGGGATAGTGCGCTCTTTTTTGAAAATCGTATTGATTTGAAAATACCTCTGCAAGAAGCTGATTTCTCAGAGTGGTTGTGCACGGAATAAGATGTCTTAAAAATGCTAATTTGTGTAACGGCAAATATCGAGGAATGCTATATCGATGCATAAATGATAAATAAAATAACTTTATAATTATTTGAATGTGTCTAAAGCTAATAAATTTCAACAGGCACGACCGCCTTTGTGTACAAGTAACCAACCGAACCTGTGAGCGCAAACAATTAAAACAAAGGGAAACTGAAGTCACCATTAATTATTATTCAGCTCAACTACACGTAATGGAACTTACGAATCCCTTACACGTTTCGCAACACAATTACTCCTAAGCAGTACCGGCTCACCGCAAAGGTTTGCCTAAACGCCGAATTTAGTCGGCGCACCCACTTCCCCCGCGCTCCCCCCACGCGCACGTCTATCCATTTGCCAGCTAGTTCCGAGCTAAATTAATTTCAAAGCTCCTTATGTTACGTGCCTTGCGGCTTTATTTTGCATGTGTGCGTAGATAGAGCTTTCGGAAGGCTTAACACACACACAGTATATGTTTATACGGACAATGCCTTGTTAAGGGTTGAATTAGACGGGATAAATTAGTCTGCAAGTAAATGAGCGTTCCACTTCTATCGGTTCTGGGCGTTACGAAACATCTGCCTTCTGTTTTCGCTAGTTTCAAATTAAATCGCTCTGGGCTAAATTATTCACTAGATCGAACAACACGACAGACAATTACGTTGCTGTACATTATTTAAATATGTGCTGTGGTATTTTATTTTATATTTTTCATACGTCAACCTCGGTCTTAAAGGCCGGCAACGTAGCCGTGCACCTACTGTAACCAACAGTATTCAGGTGGCAACTTATAAGTGAGCCTCTACACTTGCCTTACGTAGTATAAAAAACATCACTTATGGCTTAACAGAGAAATACTTTTAGTTTTAGTATATGACTTAACATTGGTAATCATTGTAACAGTATGTGAATTAATAAGTTCCCTTACTTAAAACTTCCACCAGTGGGAGAGCCATGATGAAACATATGCTGACACACTAATTGGGCCGGCTCGTTCGAAGTGATATTACGGACACAAAGAATGCTCGCCGTGAAACGACACTTGTACTGTGTTTCGCTGTTTGAGTTAGAATATCAGACAGTTTGGTCCTTGAAACAATGCTTAAGCGGCGTAAGAAGCCTACAACACAACCAAAGCGCAACTGTAGCGTTCATGGCAACGGTATTCTTACGCCTTCTTCACCTACCTTGTGGTAGGTGGGTCTTTATATGGTAAAAGAATAAAAAAAGAGAGAATAAAAGACAACAATGTCTGCTATACCATAAAAAAGAATCCAATATCATAAAACTAAAATTTTAAGTACGATTAAAAATTTCATATATAAAGATAAAATGATCATATTGTTAAATATGACTTTATCTGTGTTCCAAACTAGGGCTTTGATTATACCGCAAACAAAATCCCGCAAACGTAATGAAAACAAAAGCGCCATTATCATAACACTTAACAAAAACTCATTGAATTTACATATCCGTCACTTCTGTCATGGCTTTTATCCGCTCGCCGTCAAATAAACTAAGATTAATTTTCACAAACAATAAACGAACGTTATATCAAAGGGTTGTGCAAGTTAGTCTAAAACTCTGCATGTGACTGCGCTTTGTTTTAGCGTCTATGGCTAAAACAAAGCCGGACCGGCTCGAATTCCACTATTGTTTTAGCGGTGGTTTAATAGTTTTGAATATGGACCGAATTATTACTACGTACCCACGGTTAATTGGATTTTTATTATATCGCGGACAGCGGGACAGGTATCCTGGTAAGAGGTCACCGTCGCTTTGTAATTATGGAAGGCAACAAAGCTGGTGGTAAAAGATCTTAAAAAATAAAACAGTTTTCTTGTAAAAATTTGATTTTGATATATAAAAATTAGAGAATCTAAAATTAAGGCTAACCTAATTTTTTTTAGAAATTGTTTGAACAACAGCCTGTAAATTACATTTTTTTAAATTCTATAGCGGACAACGGAGCAGGTGGGTCTCCTATATTGTCACAACCACTGCGCGCACTGTGACGCGATTGTCCATGGGCGGTGGTATTCTCTTTCCATATAGAAGATCCACCTGCTCGTTATAAACTATATTATTTAAAAAAAGCAAGAAAAAATAACAAAAAGAGAAATACTTAAGCAAGATGTCAATTGGGGAGGTTTTTTGCGCTCAAAATGTCCACCGAAGCGTAATGTCTCGTCAAATGTTCATCAGCGGGCCATTTATATGGTATGCCTCAGAAATCAAAGCTTATTGCTTATCAAACGAAACGTATGCTTCAG
>DWCF01003309.1:0-20132 GCA_018230265.1 Delias oraia
GACTAATTATTAAAGTCGGTTACTTTTTTATTCGAACTATCAAGGTAATGAGTGAATAATAAAGTTGTAAAATAAATACTATTTTAAATATTCGAGATATAGGTAAAAATTTTTTTTGATTTATTGAAAGGATTACGTATCGAAATGGCTTGGAGTAGTGTTGACTCACTGATTATTTTACTAATAGGTTGAGATTTGGAATAATGGACCTTTTGGTACTTGAAGGGAAGGAACAAAAATTTTTTTCCAAATTTGGTGGTTTTCCACTAATCGAGATTCGACTTAACGACATTTTACTATAATATATTAAGATCACGTGACATGGTGATGGTAAGAGATCACCGTTTCCCATGGACAACCATCATACCGCTTTGATTGCGCCGCTTAAACTCACTACTATAAATTATATTTTACACAGGAAGGCATTTGTTGGTAAAAGTGAAGTTTGCGCCACAGACTTGTCAAAGTTGCGTGCACAGATTTTAATACAATGCGCCATGAAGGTTAAAAGTGAAACCGGCTGAATTACGGATTGTTCAATGACAATTCATACACAACATGTCAAGTCCCAACAAAAACAAAGACAATAGACCCTGTGAATATTTGTCATGTTTTATTAGCGTTGTAGATAAGAATGTCCGCAAGAACATTACTGTATAATTCAACGTGGGTGTGGAAAAAACAGACCGACATGAACGCACTAGCTGAGTTATTTAATACTATTTTTATAAAAGCGCCATCTAAAAGATAAATTGTACCGTTATGGAAGAAGATAAATGATTTTTATCGGCTAAAGATTTTAATTCAAGTTGTTAATTTTTAATCAATTAATTTATTAACGCTATTAACAAAAATAATACTTATTAAATTGTATTTAAATACAATTGAATGCCTGGAAGAGAGTTTTAACACAGTCTTAACCGTTTGAGAGCCATGCTTAAGCATATGCTGACGTAAAATAGATTTCGATCACATTAATTACTCCTTCCCTAATCTCTATATTGCGTGTCTTAACTATTGCTTGAGTAATTAATGCGCAAAAGGCGAAAGTAAATAAGGTATTACATAAATATCAGAAAACATCTACAGTAGAAGTATTTCCCGCTGGTATTCTGTGAACTGTGAGCTCGCGGTACCACTCCGTATGATCAGTTACAGTACCAGCATTTGCTTCAGCATGGCTATCCCATGGCTAAGATACGGTGAGCCCCAAAATCCGCGGAAAACTGTAGAAGGCCTTATGTCAACAGCGTTAGTCATATCAAAAAAAAATGGCTAAGATTTTGTTAAGGTACTTCCCCAGCCATTGTCAATTAGTCTAGTTACAGTGCCAGCGTATGCTTCAGCAAAGCTATCCTATGACTAAGACACTGTTAAGACTCTTGACATGCCAATGTCAATTCTAATTAATTTTCAAGTTAAATTGTATAATTTTTCAAGTGGGGTATCGAACGCTCGAATTTATGAACGCCAATTTCAATTACCACGTTGAATTCCTAAGATTTCGTCGTATCAGAAAATTTGTGCTATGTATAAAGTAATTAGTACTTAATATAAAATGCTTTAATGTAATTATTCACTCAGGAGATTTAAAACGTGTTGGATTTTTCTTCCTATTATAGAATTGCATGAAATAAATGTTGATTGATTACTTTAAATGAGAAATTGAAAATGTTGTTAAACCCATATAAATGTCTCGGTTATAGTTTTTTTTATAGTATAGCGGACAACCGCATCAGAGTCCGCGCATTGGTTGTGTTGCCGGCTTTTTAGGCTCATTCACTCAGCGAAACACAGTACAAATACCGTTTCACGTTGAGCCCGTTGTATTACTTCGGACGAGCCGGCCCATTTAATGCGCCCGCATATGCTTCAGCATGGATATAATAAGTGGTAGCTAAAATTGGTGGTAGCTGTTTTGTAAAATAATTAATTTTAAGAATTGGCATAAAAAAATTAATGTTAAGAAAAAAAGCCTTCTAGTCGGTTGATGGGGCTCATTTATTCCATACTTTTTTTTATTTTTTGATTTCAATTTAAAGTGTGTTAAAGTTCTGCTTTTTTGTTTTCCATTTATAAAATTGATTATTGTATTGTAAAAAAATTTTTGCTGGTCCAAATTTTTTCTTATAATATAAATATATAAACTATCCCTTATAACTTTTGTGTATCCCAATTTAATATTGATTTATTTATACTATATATAAAGCGACGTAAAAATCCAACGACAGAGAGCGCGGATTGTGATGCAGTTGTCCACGGGCGACCGTAATCTCGTACCATAGAAGAAACCCTACCTGCTGCTCGCTATACAACAAAAAATGAACACTCCAATAAGTTATTACTTATAATTTACTATGATACGGGCTCAACTATGCCTGCTCATGTCAGCATTTAAACTTAGCTAATGTGGCGAGCAAAAAAGATTGCATTACCAAATGCATTCCCACATCTGAGTGCTAGTTTTTATCGTAGTAGGGCTGAGACCCGTTTGTAATTAATTTAATTCTTATGATACTATTCGTATTTATTTACATATTTTTATTAAAATACATTGGCTAACGAGCAGGAGGCTCACCTAGGATAAGCGATCCAGCACCCATGGACACTTTCAGACGTTACTGAGTCGCGGGTGCAATGCCGGCCTTTTAGGAATATATACGCTCTTATTTAGGTCGTATAGAGTTGGTAATAACTTTGCAGACAGCTCATTCCAAATAGTGGTAGGGTGCGGCACAAATAATAACGCTTTGATATAGATGATACATTATTCTCGATGTTTGATGGTCAAATTCAGCTCCAGATAATTCAAACAGCTTCTCAGAATATTCTCCTTCATAAATGGGATAGATGTTCAGGGAATCAACATCTCTACTCAACGCCAAAGAGTTCATACATACGGCAGTCCTATATTAATAAAATATAATGTCTTTTATCGTCTAGAAGCTGAAAAATAGTATTAAATATTCCCGTGAAGATTCAACTATTTATTTTTATTACAAATTGAGAAACGTGCTTAGTATTAAAAAAATACCGAAACTTATGGTTTTTATTTCGTTCAAATCTTTCAGTTCATTGTCTACGGATAAAAACATTCGCGAAAGCTGCAAAAACTATTCACCAAGCAATTATTCACTGGCAACATTATAACAAAGAATTATTAGAATGAATTTTTTGTTTAAATATAATTAATATTATTAAAATACAATACCAACCTTAGTTTAAGATAATAAGAAAGGCGGTAGTAATGGAAGCCATGTCTGACGCTGTCAAGGCAAAGGTGGGAAAATCAACCATAGAGACGTAGGCATATCGAGTTTCTGAACTGGCAACATTTTTATTTCTAAACATTAATTGAAATGGCTTTGGGCGAATAACTATTTATCTATTCTCATTATAATATATTAAACATTTTCTTTATGAAGTGATTTATAATCTGTTTATAAGATGACTAAATTATTTGTTCATTCTACGTTATTATTTGTTCATAGACGCGCGTTCATAGATAATTTGACAGTCGCTGTAATTATTACTAATCTGTCTTGCGTCTTTATCACAGTTAGATATTTAGACATTTTCACTGCGAAATTAATTAGGATAAATGTTATTCGTTAAAAGCGTATAAATAACAACATACCAAAAAATTAATTGTTCGACCGTTATAGAAATTCAATTAAAAGGTATTTTTTTAAAGAATTTCGTTACTTCGGAACGGATATTGAGATAGGTGTAGCGAAATTAATCGAGAAATATGATTGGATATTAATCGCATCAAGTTTAATGCGAATCTATTATAGCGCGTTATGGGATAATGGTTTTTGTTAATTTTGCGTTAGGGTCGTAAATCGTATGGTTTTAGTTGTGATATTTTTACCAGCTAGGCTTTAGTCAGTCGTGGTAAGGTCATTGGCTGGATTCCTCAGTATGAGGCTGTATTGAACGTTACAGATGACAGGCGTGCTCGATTGCTTCTTTTAACATTCGTTTACATATTAAACTCATTTTGACATTGTGATAGTATCTCTGTTAAATGGTCAGTTTTAATTATACTCTACGAAGGGTTTATATTAATTGAAAGCTCGATTAGCTCAGTGTCCGAATGGGTCGCGTTCCTAAGAAATAATTCGAACGAATTTATTTGACAGCAAATCCAAATACAACGAAAAATAATTTTGATTTTTCTGATACATAAGTACATATCTATATATCTGGTTAATACATAAGTAATGTTACTCGCAAATAAAGTCGCAAATAGAGTTAAGCAGAGCCAGCGGTTACCCCTACAACGCCATAGACACACAAGTTTAGAATATTATGCCCTACGGCTCGCCCCTAAAACCCGCGAGAAGCTGTAAAGGCCTTATGCCTACAACTTTAGTCATTTAAAAAAAATCTATATATTATATTATGTTATATATTATGTTTATATTATGTTTTAAGCTGCCTGGAGAGAAATTTCCAAATACAACATCGGGACCTTCACATAAAATACTTATTAAAATTATTACTATACGTAGGTATTAATTACACACCACATACGCAATTCAGCAACGGCTGAAGTGTCCGCTGCAATCCATGCTTAGGATGGTTGCCAGCTTTTTACACTGCCCATAAGGTGAGCAAAACTTATTTAACGAATAGTTACAATACTATTTGATACTGGTGTTCTGTGAGCCCGTGGTATCAACCCAATCGAGTCGGTACAATTAATGCGTCAGCACCTAGTGGCTTTTATACTAGTGGAGATCTATACCGTCAAGAGATCAAACTGCTCCATTCCACTAAATATATTTAAAAAAAATATATTTATATTGTATTTATAAATAAATATATGTACAATATTATGTTACCAATTAATTAGATAACTAATTTTGGTGTATGTTTTGTTCAGATAAATAAAAATATCTTTTTAAATAAATATAGACAATTTGGAGTTTTTGTAAAGAGCATTGGTAGTGTATATTCTACATAATTTCGGACCAAAATGCAACGGTTGCTGAATGTTGGTAATGCCTAGTAATTATATTAATATGAACAGTACGAATTTATCCGTAAAATCGTAACAGTTTGGTAACGTACGATTAAAAACAAGTTACCATAACTGATATAACCTTTGGAATGAATTTAACCATCTCATGATAAAATGTAATTCCAAAGAGGTTTCGGCGGGACTGACATATACATGTTGTCTCTGTTTATCACTTGCAATTGGGCACGAGTGAGAGAGATGTGAAATGAGATGGAAATTATAGGGCTGGCAACGTTTAATGATAGATTATGTACCCTCGGTGTTCTGTTAATGAGGATTGTGGTAGCCTCAGAACACTGTGCTATTTTCGCGGTTGAATTTCTTTGGATTTTTTTTATTCGAGCTTAATGGTTTTACAACATGAGAGTGGCAATGAGATGGCTGATATTGCTTTTAAATTGTATTTTGCTTCACGTACATTATCATTTCGTGTCTAATAAATAGAACAGAACAGATATCCGAGCTGATATTAGCAGGAGCTGGAGTTCATGGGCGGAGTGTCACTTATCCTAGGAGAGCCTTCTGCTCGTGCTTCCCTGTTTCCATAAAAAAAGATGTTTGCACCCGCGTTAGTGCCATGTTGAAGCATATGGACGCAATAATTGGACCGGTTCGTCCTAAGTGATACCGTGGGCTCACAGAAGACTCAGCGTGAAATAGTAATTTTATCTATTTGAAACGGTGCCTCTACTGTTTTTGAGTGAGTGAGAATATCGGAGGCCATTAAAATTCCCCTTAAGTGGCATAAAAATCCGTTAAGCCAACAAATGCGCGGATTCTGACGCGGTTGACCATAGACGGCGGTGTTCTTTTACCATATAGAAGACCCACTCCGTTGTCCATTATAAGTATCAAAAAAAATTGTATCATATATTTTCTTAATATTTCCCAACCCTATGAATTTTCATGTCCGATTTTTAGTTCATTCAAAACAACTTTAATTACAGTAACATCATAGTTATCTACAATATATATCAGCACAGCGTATGTCTAACTGTTATAGTTATGTATACGTATTCATTTTATCTAAATAAATAACGAAAGTGCCATCACTGTAATAATTTATATGGCAAAACAAGCTAGCACTAAATAAAAATCCACACGCCCCATTCATTCGCCCCACCGGCCAGTGCAGCGGTCGATAAATAAAAATCCAAAATCCACATCGCACAGCAGACAAGGCGGACATTATCGAAACATGATAGCCCTTGCGCATAACTAACGAGTCGGTTCTATTCTTGAATTTCTTGATAATGGCAACATCGGACTAATATAATATCCAGTGAGGTATGCCTTGGTAGTTGTGATTTTCTTTATGATTTTTCTATAGGCATTTATTTCGCAATAAATAGGAGACATCTCCAAGAATATAGAATAAAATTTCTTTTATAATTGTGTCTTATTATGAAAAAGCATTCTCCTAAAGTGTGTTCGGTAGAAAAATGCCGACAGAAATTAATTTACTATTTGTGTAATTAAGAGAAATTATATAAATAATTAAGAGATACATTTTTTTGATGTATATAATAAAATCACTCTCCGTTAAATAAACATTCAAACAAAATCGTCTATATTTAACTGGCCGTAATAACCAGCACTTTGAAATCATCAAAACAATACAAAAGTAGTTACGTAACATTACAATCTACCATTAGTTTGAATACAATTTTTTTTTACAACTATAAATCTGTAATATTGTCTATTATTGGAGAAGAATTTGTATTCTGTATAAATAATACATAAATATATATATATTTATAAACATAATATATAATAATATATCTGTATTACTGATCTGAATCTGTCATTTGTTTTCGGACAAGCCAATGATCACTTTTAGCGTGACTTTTTTTAATTTGACGCAGAGACGCAGTTCAATTGAATTTTTAACATGGTTGTATTAAAATCACATTTTTAAGCTTAAGCTTAAAACATTTCGAATGACATTCCGTGATAGATTCCTAATATCACTTGACTATCTGTATTTGAAAATGACATTGATGTCGTTATCCCAAAAGGAAATTGTCACACCTTTGCGCCAGATTTTTTGCTTTCTTATCTGTTCTTTTTAATTTAAGATAAGCAGCTCAATTAAGTTATTAACATGTATTATTTTTTTTATTTTTTAGCATTAAACATTTCAAAAGATATAAATGCCCGTTCAATTCTTAATATCAATTGACTATCCATATTCCGCATTTGATAATAGCGTTTATGTTGTCATCCCAATAGCAAATTGTCATAGTTTCGCGCCAGGTATTTTGCTTTGTCCTTTTTCATTTCAGTTTATTAAGTTATTAACATGATTGTTTAAAAATGTATTTTGTAACTTTTAATATTTCGAAAGATAAAATTGTTTGCCATATTCTTAATATGAATAGATGTAATTTAAGATACGCAGTTAAATTAAATTATTACAATATTGTATTAAAAATTGTATTTTTTAAGCGTTAAACATTTCGTAAGATAAAATTGCGTGATAAATTCCTAATATCAATTGACTGTCTGTATTTGAAAATGATGTTTATGGGCATAAAAACATTTCCACAAACGAATCAAACGTGTGACATAAAGCTTAGTCATAAAAGTTGGGGATTTAAGTGGACATTTATAAGTAATAAAGCTATAGAAGATACGGCTATATTCTGATATAATAGTTTCCTCATATTTGCACAAATTTACGATCTTATGCGGTTTGAAACTGGCGAAGCTTTCTGGAAGTGATGGAGTACTGAGAATTGTTTATTGAAACGATTTAATTTATTTTTTATTTGCCTATGCATTTTGAGATCATATAACAATATAATAGTTTACGTATGAAAATACAGAAATAAGTATAGATATCTTTTTAGAGTTTTTCATTCATCATCATTGTTTTGACGTAACATTAAGTTAGTTTAATATTTGTAATTCTGTAATATTACAATGTATTAAACATTAAAATTAAATCTTGTAGTAGTGGTTTCAGTATTAGGAATAGTGTTTGCCTTTACATAGTCTCAATCAAACTTATAAATTTATTTTAAATAGTGAGGCAAATGAGTAGGGGTCTTATCTACGATAATAAGTCCCTCGTCTATGAGCCCTTAAAGGGCCGGCAACGTACACGTTATAAGCATTCTTTATTTTAAGGTCCCCAAATCGCAAATATCTCTTAATTGATTGTAGATATACTTTGTACCATTTTTATCAATTCTATATCGTGTTGCCCAAATTCCAGACTTAGCTTAGTCTTAGTCTTGCGCCAATACACCTGGTTTTGTTCTTGGTCTTGTTATTGCGCTCCCAGTCTAGGTCTTGGTCTTGCAGCAAGAGTCTTACGAGTCTTGAAATTACCTATTACACTATTGATATTTATAAAAGTTTTCTTCAGATCTTAGAAAAACCTAACAGAATAGGAACATTTTGAGGTTGAATTAGCATAGCCATAGTAAAGACCAACCATATTTATAAAATATCTCTAAAGATTTAATAAGTAATTCCAAAAATCACTACCTAAAAAAATAGCTACAACACGATATAATCTTGTAGGCTTAGTCTTGTTCTTGCTCAAGTCTTACACGGTCAGTCTTGGTCTTGCTAAAATTAGGCCGTGTTGGTCTTGGTCTTGCATTTGGACAACACTAATTCTATATTATATTTATTCAAACGAAAGACAGTCTGAGTGTTAGTTAATATGTTTCACACGTAACATAAGTAAGAAAATTACGAAATTCAATCCACGGGGTAATTTAATCAGAGCTGAGTTTGACTATACGCTCGGATGGTTGTGTTCAGTATATTCGTGCAACACAGGATAGGTTTGATGGTTACGCGGGTGGTTAATTAAATGGGAGTTATGATGCCGGACCGGCAGAGAGATTGCTGTTATAGGTAGAGTTGGTGGTTGGTTGGTGAAACAGGAGAGATATCAGTTTACAATTTCACCGGTGGGAGAGCTATGCTGAAGTATATATTAACACAATGATTATATCGGCTCGTCTGAAGTGATATCAAGGGCTCACTGAATGGTCTTCGTGAAACAGTACTTGTACTGTGTGTGGATATTGGAGGTCTTTGAAATTATACCGCTTGAGCGGCCTAAAACCGGCAACACGACCAAAGCGCGGACTGTGATGCGGTTGTCCACGGGCGGTATTGTTCACTTACCATATAGGAGAGCCATCTGCTCCGTTGCCCGCTATATCATTAAAAACTGACAGATAAGTGTCAACTAGAGAAGTCTTTTTGGCTGCAATAAGAGAGCATTAAATTATTTGCTCTATGTAATTAAAAATTGACAGGGCGTGATATCGTCCGGTTCGATGCACCCAGACGAAAATGCAGCTGCAATTAAATCATAAATTTCGCAACGCAACCAACAATCACCACAGACAAAAAAAACAAAAACAATCGGATACTTCACATATCATCTGTACTGTGTCTTTACAGATTGAGGCTATAATAATAATGAAAAAAAATAAATCCTTTATTCGCCGATCATTTTTACAGTTTATACTTATAAGTAAACATTATTGTGGCTTTATTTAGTCTTATTAATATAAAACATACATAATCTTAATAAAATTTTATAAAATTTAGCAACCACTAAATTGATGATTGTCTGTGGACATTGTAGTTGCATTTTGAGGCTGTATCTTTTTAAATATTGTTTTGAATTACTTACTTGTATGAAATAGTCCTATATTAGGAGAATTTCACTTGTTATACTGTGATCTTTACATTATTTATACCAATAAAAGAGCCATTTTGAAGTATATAATGACGCACTAATTGAGGCGGGTCGTGCAAAAGTCAAGGTCACAGAATACCAACGTGAAATAATACTTGTGTTTTAATGAGTGAGCGAGGATATTGGAGCGGTGAATGAAGCCGGCAACACAAACTTGGCGTAATTGTGGCGCAGTTGTTCATGGGCGCTGTTGTCTTTTATGGTTTAACAGATAGCATATCATCAGAGAGAGATATGCTGTACATAAGTTTAAAATGTATTAAGGCATATCACTTAAATCCTAAAAATACCGAATAGATTCTTCATCACTTAAAATAAAATTGAATTCTTGATTTACGGCCGATAGTCGATTATTATTTACGAGCCACAACTGGTTGTGAGCGATTTTAGAATCCGTTAATTAATTTGAATTTGGAACAGAACGCCATTATCCGTGTAAACACAGGTATTCGCGTGTCACAGATTCCCTCCGATCGAAATCTACGGGTCGATAAACTTGAACGTTTCATCGGCAAATATTTCACTAAATCCTCGCCCTTCCCTCTTTGATCGTAGCGTAGATAATATGCAAATAAGTGGGCCGACGATTGTAAAAAATGAAAAAGGTATTAACGCGAGATCATCGCCCTCCTAACTGACCCAAATAAGATCATTTCGAACGAAAATATTACCAACATGTCAGGCACGGTGTTAGATAAAAATTCATTAATCTTATAATACCGAATGTCTATTTCAATAAGGAACTTTTTGCGTGGAACGTTTTAATATGAGCGATAAAAAATAGGTTAGTAACGAGAAGATAAGATTTCTGATATATTTATTTACGATATGGCGTGTTTTTTCCGTCTATCGTGAGGCAAACGAGTGGGAGGCTCATCTGGGATAACACGCTTCCGACTATGGACATCCCCGGTCTCTGTTGGACTGCGGGTGCGTTGCCGGCCTTTATGTTGCATGTGCTTTAATAATTTTTATAATAAATCAAGGTGGGCCGAGTCGGCTAGTAGCTATTTTAGGAAAAATCTTAAAATAAGGGACTCGTCAAAAAATGATTTTTAACCCTCTCTACCATCTAAATTAAGTGCCATAACATTTGTATCTATCTCTAAGCATTACGTAACTCCCAAATAACTATTCTTTCCAATAGATACAATAATGTTGTATAAAGTAGTTGGAAATTTGTTAAAGTATCTTAATTAATTATATTTGCGATAATACTAAATTAATAAAACTGGATTGCTCAAATAAAACTCACAAGACTTTATTTCTTTTTTATTATATTTTATATAAAAAAAGAAACAGCGTTACCCGTTGCAATAAGACTCAGTAATTTTGTAACATTTTACGAGACCCTCCCCTTGCTCCAATTTCATTACGTAAAAAAAGAAAGCTAGTAGAGATAGGTTTGCTCTTTTTTTGCAGATCCTCAAGTCGTATTGGCTAGGAAAATGTAATCAAACTCATTTAGATATCTATTAAATGACTTAAAACCTGATGATTATTTTTAATGTAAGTTAAGAATTTTCATAAATAAACATGATACGGCATCTTTAAATTGTAGGTACTAAGATGCGTTTGACATCTCAACAGGAGGTATATGTCGCGTAGACTAGTTTTTTAATAAGGCAATAGACTGTAGACGCTCTGTCCACTGATTTAAAAATGCTTGATTTAATCTATGGTCTCTAAGCATGCTTTTCTCATATACATTACTTCTTACAGTTGTAAATAAACCTTTAAACTGAACGCAATATAGCGGAATGGAAAAAGTCTGCAAATGAAACCTGTGTAATAAATCTAAACAACTGAAGCTTGTTTTAGCCATAGATTTAAACACGATCTTCAGGTCTAGCAACACCAGAGGCAATCACAATTTTGTTACATGCCACAGGCACAGATTATGTAATAGTTTTAATATAGCTACTCTGTTTTTTAATCGATTTTATGTCATTTTTTAGCGCTTAAAATCAAAACACTGCCGAACCGAAACAAAATAAATGAAACTTATAATGGTTTATGCTATTTCTGCATTTGATTAAATGTTTATAAATTGATGCTAATGATTACACTGAGAACCTGGTCTTACGAAAATAAAGGACCTCATTTCACGATAATCGGCCATTTTAAAAAAATACCATTAATTGTTTATGACAACATGGCGGGGTTTTAATTTTTATCAGGTTTTAGTGGCTTCAAACGTTTTACGAGTACGGTTACCGATTCTGGTTTTTGATTGCTTCAAAATGAATATTGTGGCTGAGATAAATTGTTGGTATTTGCAGTCGAGTTTGTATTTTTAAAAAGAATTAACTATTTGGCGAATCGATTTGAGGAATTCTAAATAAAATAATTATATTTGATTTCCTACAGTTTTTTCTATTTATAATCGACATTTATACGAATATATTATTATAAGACTTTATTAAGTGCAACTAAATCATTTTTTTTTCAAATGTATTTATTACAACTCCATTCTGGTTATAAAATTCCTCTGTATATCCCGGTTCTTTTATTTGTCGCTTATTTTGTCAGTTTATACACTATTTTAATTTAAACAATATCTCAACTGGCCGAATATGACCGTGGGTTTTTTTTTATTTTATAGCGGACAACGAAGCAGGGTTTCTATATGATAAGAGGAAACCGCCGCCCATGGACTACCGCGCCATAGTCCGCGCATTGCTTGTGTTACTGGATTTTTACGGCACTTATATCCTCACTCATTCAGCGAAACATAGTAGAAGCACCGTTTCTAGAACAACAATTTCACGTTGAGTATTCTGTGAGCCCGTGGTATCACTTTGTTTATACTCTACAAAAATATTCAATCAAATCAATATTCAAAAAAGGGTATTTGTACGTAAAAGGCCGGCTTGGGCTGCCCATGGGCACGAGACTGCTTATACTAGTTGAGCCTCCTGTTTGGTGGCCTCCCTGTTTTCATGGCATATGCTATTCTGGTGAAGCTTGACACACACACAGATAAATAACATAGACATAAAAATATATTTTGTGACAAATTCGTTAATAAATATCGTAATTCATTCAGCATTTTATAAATTGCTAGTCATAAAAGAAACATGGCTGTGTTTAATATATAAATTATTCCCCATAAGAAATTACAACAGGTACCGTAAACCTAATTTGTCAAAATAATCTTAGGTACGTAGGTGTATTAGTCAATTTTATGATGATTGTATATTTTGTAGTTTTTCACACCTCCATGCTGAGCTACCATTTACACATATCGAATATTGGAAACAAATTATATTGATTTCTTTAACGTTGGTTGGATCCAACAATAAAGTCAAATACCCAAAAATACTCATGACTATGGTTAAGTCATGATTTGGGAGCGCTGTTATAATGGTGGTCCGCAAATTAACGCATTTGTTTTATGGTATGGCTGATAAGGGAGCAGGCGGGTTTCCTACGTGGTAACACCGCCGCTCATGGCACAATCGCACCACATTCCGCTGAGTCTGAGAACTGAGTCCGCGTGAGTTACATTGTCGGTGATATAGTAAGGGTCTTAAAGTTTTAAAAAAATATTATATCCTACTTTCATCAGGAATAGTGTAACTTTCGAAGCATGTTCAAATTTTAGAAACACTCAAAACTTTCCTATAGCATTCAATATTAGTAGACATAAATATAGACAAGAATAAAAAATGCAATTTAACTTTCTAATTACGGATTAACAATTAATTCAATACAAGTTAAATTTTTTATCAAGATGTAACTTCATTAATGTACAAAGTTTAATGTATATTTTACAGATAATACAGTTTCTATGTAATTAAAACGTACAGGTCAATTAATTAATGTTTAAAATTTATTGCGGGAATTAAAAATGGCGGCTCGTTTGATTTATGCCAACATTAATCGGAAGTGTGATCAGAAACAGTCTACTATTTCCTCTATAGCGTTTTTATTAAATTTGTAAAATTTCAGTTTTTATCAACTTTTAACCGTTATGACGTTTTCATCACTACGCGGGTTTCATACATGGAAATAGTTCGAACGGAATGAAACTCATATGGTTATTATCAGTCTTACTTGACGTTAACAAAAATTAGTCAGTTAGACCTAAGTACATGTAGTTTTTTTAATTCAAACTGTCTTATTTTATTGTACACAAAAAATACATTTATAATTTTTTTTGTGGAAGAACTAACACTAAAAACCACATGAGTCATGACCGAGCGCTCTTTGCTGCCGTGACGTCACGGGTACGGGTTCATTACCCGGTCTGAATAGAATTTATAATTTAATTTATAAATGTTGTCCGTCTTTGGAAAGGCTTAACAGCAGTTTAACGCGGTGTTGACGCACCAAATAGATTATTTTCTCATGATACCATGAGCTCACAGAATACCAGTGTAAAGCAGTACAGTACCAGAATTTAGCTGAGCGAATGAGGATATCGGAGGTCCATCAAATTATATAGCTTATGTGTAAGAAGCTAGCATCGCAACTAAGGCGCGGATAAGGGACAGTTGTCCATGAGTGACGGATTTTACCTTCCAGAAGATACATAAAATACCAAGCTTGTTAATAAATTTATTTATCATCACGTACGTTAATACTATAACAATTTATTAAACACAATAACTTTTGGTTTTTTATTTCTAAAACAACGCCGAATCTCCAAGATCCACTATTCTTCAATAAAAAACAATATCGGTCGGCCAGAATTGAAGCTTAATTACAAAACATTGATGTTATGCGAAATACAACTTTGTGTTAGGTGATTAAAGTTCGTTTTGCTTAAATTAAACAAAGCTTTCTAAAAAATGATAGAGCGAGCGAAGGAATGTGGAACATACGACGTTGGAATTGACTTAGCAGAGGTGTTGTAGCGAGATGAATTGCCGTAAATTTTGGAATATATTTTGAAATTCTAGACAAAAGTATATAAAGTTTATTGGCAATATTCATATATATAAACTTGTATATTATATGGTTTGTCATAATGAAACTATAAAAAAAGACAGAAATTTAAATAATTCTTTCATCAACTGAAAGTTTGCAAGCAATCAATTTTTCATCTGTGGGAGAGTCATGCATATGTTGATATGGGCTCACAGAATACTCAGCATGAAACAATATTTGTTACTATGTTTCGCTGTAAGAGTGAGGATAACGGAGGCCCTTGAATTATACTTAAATTTATTTTAAATATTTAATTATTTAAAATTAAATAAATTTATTTATTTCAACTTAATTAACGCTCTTAAAATCTGAGAATAACAGCTAAACAACCTTTCCGACCTATTTTTAAGCTATAAATTACACATATATAATAATTACATATAATTGTAATAAATAATCTATAATTTTAAAATTAATATAACACAAACGTTTCTTTAAAGACATTCTTTAGACATCAAATTTAAAAAAGAATAACCTAATGAATTCAATCCAAATAAGATATACCTAACTTTTTTATATTAATATATAAGAAGGCGAACATAGGATAAGCTATCTACCCATCTGGGTCGCGGGTGGATTGCACTACTTTTATGGATAAAACTTGGAAAATACCTCTGCATGCATCTGATTTTGTTCTGATTTGTGCGTAATGCGCGGCATAAGTTGTGAAACGAGAAACATCGAAGTGATACCGATGAAACGTATTATGCCTCGATGTTCTACTATAAAATTTAGCCGCAGACATTAATACAAATCCATTCCCCGTGATAAATGCGGTAAAAGATGCCGAGGTAATCAACGTCTCTACGCAACCTAAAGAGTCAAGCTTAAGTTTCATCATTTTATTACTACGACGTAATACTCGTCCTTAATAGGTATTAAAAAGGAGGGACTCCATTGCCTCATACGAACAGAAGCATCAGATGGCTTGGCGGAATTAATTTAACGATAAGATGGCACCCGTAACTGATCACTATCTGACCCACGGGTCAAATGTCTGCAACCGATGTCTGTTTTCATAATTCTCATTGCAACATAGTGTTGTGTGAAAGTTGATAAGGCTTCTAATAAGGTTCCTATTTTTTTGGTATAGCGGACAACGGAGAAGATGGGTCTCCTATATGGTAAGAGAACACCGCCACCCATGAAAAACTGCGACATAGTCCGCGCTTTGGATTAGTTGCCAGCTTTTTAAGCGGCTTAAGCGGCATTCTTAAGGGCTTCCGATTCACTCACCGAAATACAGTAGATGAACCGTTTCAAGTACAGCTATCATTTCACGCTGAGTATTCTGTGAGCTCTTGGTATTACTTCGAACGAGTCGGCCTAATTAGTGCGTCAGCATATGTATGCTTCGACTTGCCCTCCTACGGGAGGAACAGTATTAAGACACTCGCCCAGCTACTGTCAAGTCCTTCAAGAGAGTGAATAAATTTAATTGTCCGGACTGAGATTCGAACCCGATACCTCTCGTTTCGTGGCAGCTTTCTAATATTTACAATTGACATACACAGATACAATATGAATGACAGCTGTCATATTGTTATGTATTATTTCGTCTATAACAAATTATCTATCTGTGTATTTAGTTAAAGATATTGCATAGACTGTTACGCTATTTTGCAATTATTAATTATTCTATAATAATTCTTCATACTTTAGCACTAAATATAATTTAGAGAATACTTTTAGTCAAATAAAAAATATGACTTACTTCACTTTCTTTTATCATAATGTTCTGAGGTGTCTCCAATACCGAGAACAAATACAAAATTTCATTTGTATCACCTTGATATTTCTAGCTTAACTTTAAAGAGTTTTTTAAAATATTTTATGCGACGCACCACCATCTTGGAATGAGCTGCTGGAAGAGATAATTCCAAACGAAAACGAATTGGGAACCACTTATCCTAGATGAACTTAGTGTTTTTTTCATGTCTTCCTCCTTCAATAGTCTATCTTGATTTTCCCTGTCAATAGTATTAAAACTGTATTCAATTTGCGAATCACTGAAACCAGTCGCTAGAAATATTATACAGATGTGATTGCAGTATTACAGACCATATTTCAGATCAATATAAACGTCTAGAATGTTACCACCAAGATTTTATTCAACTTAAGTACCATAACATATTCTAGCACATTCCCGTTCCGAGAAATCTCTATCAAGCAATAAACCGTTTTACAATTTGTCTAGATTATTGCAAACAATTGACAATCGTTTCAAATGAAACGCATTCAGTGGCATGAATGGCTGTCATCAGAAATAGGAAAGTAACTATGGAAAGTCTGAGCATAGTACAGTTCAGTAATCATTTGAATGTTTGAAGCTTCAAAAATTTATCATTTAGCGTATTCTTAACATTTAAGACGGCTTGTTGATGGCTTGAGAGTGTATTTGGTAATTTATTTACTTGACTTAATAATTTTTTTTATCTAGAGGCTAACGGAGCAGGTGAGTCTCTTATATAGTAAGAGAACACCGTCACCCATGGACAGCCGCGCGGCAGTTCACGCTTTGGTTGTGTTGACGACTTTTTACGATACTTTAGCGGCATAATTTAAAGAGCCTTCAATTTACTCACTCACTTAGCGAAATGTAGTGTAGATACCATTTCACGCTGAACATTCATTAAGTCCATGGTATCACTTCGGACGAGCCGGTCCAATTATTTGCGTAATAATATGTTTAAGGATGGCTTTTCCATGGGTGCGACAATGTTAAGACACTAGCCCGTCCACTGTTAACCCCTTCCAACTTCCCTATAAATATATTACCGTTGTCTAAACAAAAAAATATATAAAAGGTACTACGTTACTTTTTACTATGTTCGAACTTCTGACACAATAAAGTGGGTTAGACCGCTCCGATTGTTATCTTTCGTCTTTGACCGTTCAACTGGCCATTGAATGATTCTACTTTTACTTACGGTTAACAACTTGTAACCCTTATATGGGATTTGTGGATCCAGCAGACGTCGTTCTTTCCGGTACGCTACTGGATCCGACTTCTGTGAAACTTTTTATTCTATTTCGCCCAATTTACTTGAGTCTCGTAGCTAAGTGGTATACGTCTACAATGAAACGAGAGGTATCGCGTTCGAATCCCGATTCGGATGAGTATAATTTAATTTATAATTTATTCGGTATGTGGAAAGGCTTGTCAGTGGCCGGTCGGGTGTCTTAAATGCTCATGTACTAATTGGACCGGCTAAAATAAAAATGGCTAGAAAATATTTTAAACAAGCAAATAATAAATACACAATAAGAAAAAATATTGTAGTCTATAAAATTCTTTGCATTCTAGTTTTTAAGCGATGACCAAAACGTGTTTAGTTATGCGATAATTGTTCACCTGGGATTCGAACTGAAGAACTCGCAAACAGTTTGCTAAGCAGCAGTGCTGTGCGTTAATTTTACCAGTGTTTTTTATAATAAAGGGACAAAGGGTTCACTTCCAATAAGTATCCTTTATATCATTTGGGCTGCGGCTGGGTTGCCGACCTTTAAAAGAATACTTGATCTGATATATAATAACGCCATTTTATTTGTTATTTAAAACATCAGTAAAATGTATTAAAATTATAAAAAGCTCCACCTATTTAAGTCCAGTGTAATTTTGCAATCTAAATAGACCATAAATCTTAAATATATGTATATGCTCAGTAAATAATACAGCATAATCATAGTTTAAGATCATTTGAAGATTGAAATCATTGAAAGACTCTGATCAACCATAAAATTATTTGCAAATGAACACAATTTATGGGCATATTAAAATTTATATCTTTGTAATTGCTTCTATGACTCTGTTGTGTCAAAATTAGTCACTGACAATGTAGTATCATTAAATGGTTACCATGGTAACCATGAGTTATTCCCTGGGAGAGCCATGCTAGAGCATATACTGACGAACTAATTGGGCCGGCTCGTCCGAAGTGATACCACGGTCTCACAGAATACTCATAGTGAAATGGTATCTGTACTGTGTTTCGTTGAGTGAGTGCGGATATCTTAAAAATCCCGCGTAAAAAGCCAATGTACAGTGCATGGACTGTGGCCCGGTTGTCTATGGCCGGCACTCTTCTCTTACCATATAGGTGACCCACCAGCGCCGTTGTCCGTTATACCATAAAAAACTTGGTTGTCATGGTTACCATTCAACGTTATTCAAGCAAATTGTCAATTACGAAAACATTTCCAGTTTAAAAACATACATTAATGGTGTAAATAAATTCGAAGTGTTAATAGTTAAATTGATGTTGTTTATCAAATGTAATTTAATGTGACTTTATGTCTTCCGAATAATAGATATAATAGACAGGAAATAGTGGCCGTTTAACTGTAATCGGTAACAAAAACTTATTCGAACCTAAATCTTTGTCTAAGGCTTTACGATAATTGTCACAGAAATTCATTTAGTTAATGAAGTGCGCATGCGCGAGGTCACGCTGATTAGGGCTATTTACGGCCGCCATTCCTTTAATATACAGGCAATTGTGATCGTTGTTCAGTAATGGAACTATAGTGGTTCGTTAGTGCGATTGAGAGGTTATTTATTTAATTAATATTTTTGAAATGGCCACTCGCTGTTGGCCATCCGACCTTTGGAGCTTAAGGCGCAATTCTCGAGGCCAATTCATGAGACATTCCACTAAGACACTCGACTAGCTGAGAATTATAGCCGCGACTCGCAAGGGCGTCTGGCGAAACACGAAGCTCTGTTTGGGCCGATGCGGGAGCAATTGAGAGGTTAGACAGTTTGAATGTTTATCTATGTACCTACATTATAAAGCGAAAAATTGAATTCAACTTATATTTAAAATATTACTTAACACTAAAATGCCGGCAACAGACCAGCGGCTCACCAATCATGGGCATCGCTTAACCAATTATGGGCGTACAACCGAGAGCTACAATTTTTATATGAGGCCATATATATATATTCAAAAATAAAAGGCTTTTTCGTGGTGGGCGAATTTGTAAAGTAAATCGAATAAAAGCAGTCCAATGATAATGTTTCTTACGAACGCTGCTTTAACGTTGAGATATATATGATTGAGTGGTATAGAAATCTTGTAGAGTCTAATAATGCCTGTAAAAAGTCTACGACAGCATATTTCTGACTTTCAGATTTATATCGCAAACCAACGTTTTCCGGGTTAACTAGTTTTATATAAAGCCATTTCAAATTGAGTGTAGGTAACTCAAATGTTTAGAACTGTTCCGCAAAATATGTGTCTTGATAGTTAATTGGTGTTCCTCAGATAAATAGGATTTTATAAACTTATGTTAAGTAATAAGTAAGAGTAAGGAAAATACCAGGTATTTTCGGGTGAATATATATTCACTCGTGGGATAGCCTTGCTGAAGCAATCGCTGGTGCACTAATCGGGCCGGCTCGTTCGATGTGATACCACGGTCTCACAGAATACT
>DWCF01003310.1:0-20124 GCA_018230265.1 Delias oraia
ACATAGTACAAGTACCGTTTCACGCTGAGTAATCTGTGAGCCCATGGCATCACTTCGGACGAGTCGGCCCAATTAGTGCGTCAGCATATGCTTCAGCATGGCTCTCCCACGGAGAGCATTGCATTTTTTTATCTTTAATTACTTTCAAAACATACTTCCATATCAATTTTCCCTTACAGAGCTTCCCAAAATGTATCGCGGTATCATACAAGGGGCGCTGCAAGGCGATTTGAACCTCGATTTCAGAAACTATGCTCAAGCACATCCTTCTCATTGGCATTCTTCCCATTACTAACCATAAACATAATGTCTCTTCATTTACATTCTTGTTTTATTTTTTACGTACAGTGTAAACTCTATATAACGACACTGAAGGGACTGTGCATTTTATAGCGTTATAAAGAGTTGTCGTTAAATGGCGAGAAGAAAAGGTGGATGGAGACAAGAGACCAACTAAAGCAAATTGATTTCGACGCTTTAGGGAGTTTGTCGTTAAATCGAGGGACGTTACATGGAGTTTACACTGTATTTTGTAATAAAAATATTAAATTATTTCTAGAGTCTTTCTGTTAACCTCATATTAGGCTAACAGCTAGTTCATTTCCAGTGCAGTAGGTAGTTTTACAATGGGGCAATAGAGAGTCGCAAGAAAAATAACATTTCTATAGGCCGTCATTTAGTTTGGGAAGCCCGGTTCTAGTACACCTGTAAGAGTGTTGACACTTACTTATCGGTACCCTTTTTGTGCAACTAAGCAGATGAACAAGTTCAGACGTGTCATTCTTATTAATCTAAAATTCATGATCGACATATTATGATATTTCTTAGAATGAAAACGAATAACAAATGACTAAGTATTGAATTATGATATTATTAAATATGTCTTATGTTTCTTTATATGTAATTATATTGAGGTGTTAGGTAATTTATTTCATACCTATTATTTACTTTAATTATTTTTCAAATGGTTTTTTAAAAATTACATGTTATTTATAATTATTTTCACACGTGGGAGCCATGCTGAAGCATATGCGGATGCACTAATTGGGCCGGCTCATCCGAACTGATACTACGGGATCATAGAACACTCAGCGTGAAATACATAGTAGTTGCACTTGAAACGGTGCCTCTAGTGTGTTTCGCTGAGTGAGGATATCGGAAGCACTTAAAAATGCCGCTTAAGTGGCATAAACAGCCGGCAACACAACCTATGCGTGGTTGTCCATGAACGGCGGTGTTCTCTTACCATATAGAAGATCGTATAGAACCTCTATACTATATAAAACATAGATACCAATACTAAAAAATATAAAACATGTGGGAATCATCTCTCTTAGTATCAAACAAGAAAGTCCAGAGGCGGGTCTAGATTGTAACTAACTGTTAATATTTATTTTAAACCAATAGACGAATATAAAATCCATTTTTTGCATTTTTAAGCGTCAATATGTAATAAGGTTCAAAAAACAAAAAAAAAATATCTTAGACAATAATTGGTGTAATAAAAATAATCAAATATAAATAGTTTAATTATTAAATAATAAAGTAAATATACATGTCGTAAAAGAAAAAGAAAGCATTTAACTTAAAATCGCATTGCAGATAATTCGCAGCATTTTAAAACCAATCGCATAAAATTTGCATCAATTTAAAAATTTGTTCATAGCGATAGTTCAAGTATTGAAAGTTCTTTATTTGGTATTGTAATCAATCGGTTGATATTGAAATATAACGGCGCAATAGTTATTTTATTAATTTAGAGGTGGCGCCGCGAGCAGCGTTGTGGCATTCTGGCGTACATCCGCTCGCGTGGCGATTGCCCAATTCTTGCTACAAGTCGTTGCCGTTTCGTCAGGTAGGCGCGATGACTCAACCGGATGATTACGACACATGGTATTTCATAAGTTGGCAAAAGAAAATATTCTCTTCTCCGAATAGTGGTCATGTCTAATGCAGAAAATTTAGGGATCCCGAAACTGAATTATAAACAGTTAACGAAATCCCCAACGTCACTGCGGACATTTCGAGCTTCAAAGATGTTTGCTGCCACCACTGCCATGATGATTTAAAGTGCCAACCATATAGGAGAGAGAAAAAGACTGACTGATATAACAAAGCCGAGTCGAATTCTCCCTCCGACACAACTGACAGAGTCAATTCTTCTTGCTTCTATTCGTTTTCACCTGAAAAATCAACATATAAGACTTCCCGCCAATAGCGTAACTCTACGATCGTCACCCGATAATGTAGGCAAATTATTATACGTATTATAGTATAAATTTATTTACGGCAGAACAAATATCGCAAATAAAATTAGCTAATACTTTTAGAGAAAAACCGTTAAGTGAAACTACGTTACGGAAGTTTTGAAAGTAGGTCGCGAATGTATAAAACTTTTTAAATACAACACTTAATTTCTATGAGCGCACAACTATCTTTCATGGAGGTTCAACTTCAAATAGCCAAGAGGGAACACAAACTTAAAATATTATTAAAGTACTGGGTAACTGGCACAATATCTTATGAAAGGAAGAAAAACGAGTGAAGTTGCTGACGATCGTGAAGCGAATGGCAGCTCGTAGCGATGAGCGACGTCGTAGTGCTACGGACGAGAGAGGGAAACCGTGGGGAAGGGACGGGGGAGGGGGAGGGGGAAGTAGAAGAGACGGAGGCGAAGTGCGGTGCGCACGCAGAGAGGACGCAAGTGATGTAATAGCGATCGATGCATCGCAGTATATGATCAAATATACACGATCTAATACTTTTATTTTACTTGTAAATTTATTTAATTTGTTTAAAAGTTTAGTTCTAACCTAAAAAACTATCGACGACATTTTTCGGTATTTCTTTCGAGTTTTCCGATTCCTGTGAGACAACTTTAGAAACTTTAGTTAATTGATATTTTATATAAATCGAATATAATTGGTAACACTGTAAAGGTACCAAGTAGACGTTTACGATTGCAGAGGTCTAAAATTGATTACTTTGCAAAATTTCTATTGATCGAAAACAGCAGTTGATAGTAATCGGGAAGCGTCGTGAACCCTCGGCTTCTAATAATCTAGGTCACACGTGTACACAGTATCCCCACTATAACGGCCTTGGCTTAGTTTAAAGCAAATGGCACCTCCCCTTCTCTAAATACTTTGTCTAATATAATAGTATATTGTTTTCTAAACTCTGAATTGTCAATGTAAATATCAACTGCAATTACTTAATTATTTATCGTTAATTATGGTGTGACTTACTACCCAGTTAAATAGGTAAGAGATAATACGTAATTATTTATAGTTAATTAAGTAATAGTATTTCTTGACAATAAATGCATATGGGTTGGTTATTCAAATCTTTTAAAACCAGAAATGTAGTGATAGGTATGTTTAAATTTGACCAAATACCGTTACTGTACGAATCGATCCGTTTTTAAATGATTCAAACGACGTGATTCGTATTTGCACGAATGTAAAACGAGTCACGTTCACATAGAACGGTTTGTTTCCAACTATGTAGCTATCTAGCTAACGATTTGTATCTACGAAGCACGAGGTCGCACGGCCTGCCGCGGCCCCATCGAACAAAACTTGCTGCTGATGATGAAAACCACGCTTCGGGTGGCCTCGTTTCTATCTAGCACAGAACCCGAAATAACTAGGGCACCGTTACTAGCAGTCTCTAGCGCAACGTTGTTAAATATTCGGCGTCCAACTTAAAACCAACCAAGTGGATGGTGCAACGTACCAAATGGAAAGAATAGGTAGCTACAAGTACTTACGAGAGGTTAAGGTATAAGCAATATATTAATGTCGATCTTTGAAGTACGTTCTGTACCGTTTGAAGTTTTATACCTAGAACAAATCTATTGGAAACTACAAACAATTTATTCACATTTTGCAAACGGACATAATTTTATAATTATTATTAATAATTAGTTTGTAAGTAGTTTGATAGCTTAGACCTTTGTCATCCTACAGTCTACACAATTAAATATAGCTAAGCATAATTATCTGTAATAAAATGACCCGTACTTGGAAAATTATTAAACAGATAATCTGACATTGAAACCACGTTAGCATATTTATCGATTTATCGGACTTAAGAATATATGAACTTATTTCCTTGTAGCGAAAACATCTTTCAGTTTAAAATAATGATTCACGTATTCACTTTATCGCTTTCTGATATTATGACGAAAAAAATATATCTTACTATAGTTGAAAAAAATATAACTTACTATAGTTGAAAATTAATATATTAAATCTACTTTGACTAGGCCACAAATCATCTATGTTGTAATTATATTAATTTTTATATATATGTTTTACAATTATAGGATATTACAATGACATTACTAACGTGTAATTTTTTAAGTAATTATTTGTTCCTGTTTTAATTATTGCCAATTAGAATAGTAACAATTTTAATAATTTATTAATAATATAGAAGAATAATTTAACCTCCGTGTGGTGCTAAATCAGGAAATAATTCCTGTAATTTACTTATCATTTTATATGTATTTTCCTTTTGTGAACAGTTCAGAACTTTATTTATTAGGTATTATTAACACGGGCGCACTCTTACATCATTTTTTTTAAATGTAAAGTTTTATTTCATATATATTTAACTGTTGTATGGCTATTTTGTTATACCTATTAACTATTACGTAACATATATTTACAAGTTTGTATTATGTATATTTCTTAACAATTGTTGGCATTTTAAGCCTTTTTATGGTATACTTAACTAATATTTCTGATCTTAATTTAATCTTGATTCATGCTTTGTGAAAATGTACCCAATAAATATGAACATGAATTTAATAAAAATCATTTGTATATATAGCAAATAATTGGTGTTTATTCGTTTTACTAGAACTTGCGAACATTTGAGCCGATTTGGCTAATTTTGTTCTTTAATAATTTTGGAAGTTCAGGTAAATAGGAACCGATTGAGAAACATAAATTATAATTAAGAAATATACATGTATATTACAATAGGTTAAGAAAAATACTGAAAACAACAATATAATTTTCCAATACAAACCTAAATGTGAAACATGTGATTTAATTGATATAATTTTGATGTAATTTGTAGATTTAAAGCACTAAATATATAATTGCAAAAGGTTCATGCAAGACTGATGAAGTGACGGATTTACGTTTTGATGTTAATTTGTGCTTGCTTATCATTACTTTAGGCGTATAAATCTGTAGTTATGTATATTAATTTCACTATAATTTCTGAATATTTTGAATTAATTGTAAAAAATATAAAAAAAATATTTTTGTCCTCTAGGACAAATTTAGGACGTCATTTATGACGTGCTATTCACATTCCTTTGGAATAAACCATAAATATTGACAATAACTTACGTATATAAAAACATTACTTGTGAGAAATTTATTGTGATATCAATGCTCTCTGTAAATAATATATATTTTTTTAAATTGGTTACAATGCAGTCATATGGCAAAGTGAGTTATTATTTATAACTCCATCAACACATCTACACAGATAGTACCTCTTTTATACTTATATACAACTATACTACCTAGACTGCATCAATTTATAAATTATAAGAAGACCAAATAAAGCAAGATGCTATATGAGACGTTTCCTAAGTGAACGAATGCATAACAAGTAGTTAATTAATTATTTACGTATAAGGTTGAGGTACTTGTGTGATGTATTTGAAAATAAAGCGAGTTCTTTCTCGTTAATCTCAGTAGCACAATTACGTTAGACGAACACGATTGGTCGTTCAATGCATGACGTAGGCAGAAACAAACACGAGGACTGATAACAACTTGATAACCGAGGCCGTAAATTTATCGCCAGCTCCTAAATAATATTTGCGTGATAAAAAATTCGCTTAGCGCCACTTACCTCGTACAGCTGATGACTCGGTTTTCGGGTTGTGGTATTATTTCACGTGTGGAAATATTTAGCTATTACTGTGGAAGTTACTACGCATGGTTCTACGTCGACGCAGAGCGGTGCCGCATTGAGCTGTATACTGGTATACGTATGGGCGTAGAAACTTCTCTGATCGCTCCCCGCTGCCCCTCTACTGAATATTTACGGGCTTACAAGCAAAGTGACATAAGTACACCTTCTGTATACGAACCGTTTTCTCGACCTCCTTTTTGAAAGAGACCTTAACTATACAGTAACAACGATCAAGCAGCTTTTCGATCGACCGCGATAAAGTTGAGCCGTTACTGAGGCAAGCGAATACAGAATGGACCCACTGTCCTATATACGAATAAGTTACCCAATTTCATCTCGAAATGGGATAACAGCGTTAAACAATCAAAGGAGCGACAGAAATATCTATTGTCTACATAGCACTATTTTGGCTACTCTTTCACGGTTTTTCTTTAAGACTATGCGGTACTCTCAGAAGATGTACACAGTTCGTATTCATAATATTCTCCTATATTATTAAGTATCATATTATACTAAAGTATCATATTGGATTTTCATAACAAAATTAGATGGGCTCAAGACTTGTTTATAAAACTGATTGTTTATGGTAACCAAAGAAGTATATTCTAAATAAGTATTCTAAGTATTTGAGACATATCACTTTAAAATTTCAACAATATTTAAATAATGCCTTTAAACTCGTGATAAAAATCAAGTAGAAACAGTTAACTATTTTAAAAGTTATTTTTATTTTAAGGTGGATATAAAATAACTTATTAATTAAACATACTAATGTTTAATTTAATATTACCAAAGGTAATTAAAATGTGCATAATGGTAAAATTTGTTCATTATTTTTTTTAAATTCATATCGTTATGGAAGAGCTAATATTATTGTGTAGTATGAATGTATTTATATTTTAATATAATTAATTCTGATAAAATAGTATAATTTGTACTCTCTATAATTATTCATCGAAAATTCTCAAATTACTTACATATATATTTTTTGGAATGACTGTTTGCTGTATGAACATACGGTCCTGACAGCTTTTAATATGATTCAACCTTATTACTTTACTTACGTATATAATAACATGTGTTGTTTAATAAATAATGTATCACATTGGTAAAATATTAAAAATAAACTTTAATAATAATTAAAGTTAACAAAAAACTTAATATTATTACATGAAATCAAATATGATGTATATTTATTCTTGTGGAATAAAATGTGAGTACATGATCACTTATGAACAATATTTAGTTTGTAAGGTTGTTCAAGGACGCGACAAAATCTGAGAAGATTAAAAAAAACTGTATCAAGCTAGAATATTTTCCGAACACGTTTGAAAATTCAAAACGTATTTTGAACTGGAACTAATCATTGCCAAGCGGAGGAGGATTCTATACTAAACCTAGATAATAAAACTTCGCTCGATTTAATTATTTATTGACAATTCTTGTACCTTTTTTGTAGTTAAAAAAATTGAATGAAAATACAGCCAACAACATAATCTATAAATAATCTTGTTTTGATTGAAATTCTTACTCTACTAATAGTTATTATAACCGTGTCACTGATTTTGAAATTTCCATCTCCACGCTCCAATGAACATTTAATGCTCATACAATTAATTTTCTTGTCACTTATTTTGACATAATTTTATGCAGAAATCAAGTGTTATAATATATACGATTTCTCATCATTATAGTTAGGTGTAACTGTCACTTTCACTTTTACAGGTCCAGTCATTTTGGAATCACTTCTGCATAAGCTAATATCTCATAAAAACGATTAGGAAATCACTACGATTTCTATATAATTTTTGGATCAATCTCAAACATATATTTACAAAAGACTGGTGAATTTTAATTTTGTATAATATCTCTATAAATATCCTATTTTTTTATTGATCTATATATATTCTTATTGTATCATCCATAAACACAACGCTTTGAAAATA
The DNA here is from genome assembly GCA_018230265.1 of Delias oraia. NCBI lineage: Eukaryota > Metazoa > Arthropoda > Insecta > Lepidoptera > Pieridae > Delias > Delias oraia. The sequence goes on from DWCF01003310.1 coordinate 7,893, forward strand.
TAATCATAAGTTTATTTGTATCATCAGCTTATCAAGTCCACTGCTGGACATAGGTCTCCCCCAAAGACGCCCACCTGTTCAGATCTGGGTCCAGCGGTTGCCCGCGACCTTCGTGAGATCGTTTTTCCATCGCCATTGTATATTCTTGCCAAAATTAAAATTATGTATCGTTAAAAACTTATAAAAATAATACTTAGGGTACTATAAAACGCATCAAATTACTCCATGTTTGTGTTATAAAGAACCAACGTTATCTTTTATAATTCACGTTGAATTTCTTTAACTTTTTATACATACTCATATTCTCTATTTACTTAATTTATTCATAATTCTATTCAAGAGTTAATTTAATATTAGACAAATTGAAATATCGTAGCATATACATTTTAAATGGCCTCGGCAGATGTCGTCCGGTCCGGTACGCCGCCTACCGCGGTTTTTATTATTTTTTTCTGGAAACAGTGGGAAAGAAGCAGGAGGTTCCTTAGTCCTCCGTCCATTGACAACCCTAACCCTTGCAGAGCCACCGCTTTGCTGGCCTTAAATGAATATGAACGCTCTTTTCTTGAAGGTCCCCAAGTCGTATTGGTCCGGAAATACGCCTACTGGCAGCTGACTCTATAGAGAGGTGGGGCGCGGCACAAAATGCCTTAAAAAACTCTCAATTGTGGAACGACAAACATTGAGGTGATAACGACGATCATTTGTATTTTGCCTCGATGTTCGATGATGAAATTCAGGTGCAGGTAGTAATCCAAACAGATCCTCCAAACATTCCCCGTGATAAATGCGATAGAAGATGCTGAGCGAACCAACATCTCGCATCCGTGACATTTCATTATATTTAGGCCAATTATCACAATATCATCATGTGATATTACTATGTGTTATTCTGAGGTATGAACTATATTCTTGCAAAGTTTCATTAAAATCCGTTGACTATTTTTTACGTGAAAGAGTAACAAACTTCCATAAGTCCGTACTTGTAAAGTTTCGCGATATAATATTAGTAGGATATATATGACATATGCAGCCTTGGATGGCATTCTATCAATTATTCATTTGCAATCAATAATTTCATAACAGTTGCATCGTTTTTTTATGGTATAGCGGACAACGGAGCAGGTGGGTCTCATATATGGTAAGAACACTGCTGCCCATGAACAACTGCGCCACACTCTGCGCCTTAGTTTTGTTGCAGGCTTTTTACACCGCTTAAGCGGCACTTTTAAGGGCCTTCGATATCTTCACTAACTCTGCGAAACACAGTAGAAGTACCGTTTCACGCTGAGTATTCTGTGAGCGCGTGGTATTACTTTTTTGGACGAGCGGGCCCAATTAGTTGATATGCTTCAGCATGGCTCTCCCACGCGAAAGTTTTAAGTTTAAACGTTAGCTTGATACTTTTGGCTCGTTACTTGTACGTTCTAAAAAAATGAATCGACATAATCAAAATAATTTGGTTGAATCTTACTTTTATACAATATTACAGTATAAATAAAACAATGTTACATTAAGTTGTTTAACATGATTAAACAGGAAAAAATGAGGAATTGAACTGTCTAATGTTGAGAAAAAAGAATTGAAAGTTAAATAAAGAATTGAAAGTCAAGTGAAATATATTTATTTTACATTCCTAATTTGATTGCGTCAGTACATTGTTACTTTCTATTGTGTTCAATTTAACAAAGGATTCTCATTCAGAATATCATTTTATTTTTAGAAATTAATGTTTATTAATTTCTTGAGTATATCTTTGATACTACTTGATACTACTTCATTGATTAATGTGAAGAAAACAGCAAACGAAAAGAAGAAAATGCTGATATTTAATTTTGCTGATATTTGCATAAAAGAAGCCTTATTTCTCTTTCTCTCAATTGAAGAAACTACAAGAAATAAATTGGAACATTTTCATAACTAATAAACAAAGCATATAACGACTATCAATATATTTTGATTTTAGATATTTATTTTGTTTTTGTACTCGAAACACTCACAAATCAAAAAAACTTTTAGTATTCTTGTTTAAATTATAAGCAATAATCATACAAAACGTTAATATTTAATATTGACTCATTTCGATAGAAAGAAACTCATGTATTTATTATTTAACATTATTGCTACAAGTGAATTAGAGCAGTAGGTACTTATAAGAAATAGTTTAATATTTTACGAACATGCCAAGGACGGTCTCAAGCTGGTAAGTAACGCCCAACTTACGCCAAGGAAGAAATAAATGGGTCACGGTGCCTCACAATCCCCTTTGGGGGTGAATGGGGGTTGAATTTTGTTAAAGTAGGTGGCCTCCCAAATAGCCTACGGGCTACGAGTCCGATGCATACTTCAAACGTAGCTCTACGTCCGATATGCAGTGCCATTTAGCTTTAAGATTTTATGTTTACATATAAATGTGATATTCTTCAGTTTCATCTATTTTTCTCAAAACAAAACAATGCTTTCTTCAATACCGCCTGACTTTAAGTAATTATGCTAATTTAGTTGTTTTATAATTAATGAACTGTACAGGAAATAGCAAGGCAGGTCCCATTACTTCTCTGATTACACTATAATGGACCAATCCGGCAGAAATGATATATAATTAAATAAATCTTCAATAAATCTCAACATCAGTCAGATAGAATTCTCGGCATGGTCGGTAATGATCTGGATATCAGAACCTTTTCGCCAAAACAGCCATTAGTTCATCATGTATTAAGCACCTAGTATTATTTGAGATCGTGGAATCAGTTCGGACGAGCTGGCCCAATTAGTGCTTCCGGATTTGCTTTAGCATGGCTCTCCTACAGGTGCGGCAGTATTAAAGTTCTCGCTCGGCCACTGTCGTCCCCTTCCAGAGACCGAATAAATAAAATAATAATATATAGTCCGCACTTCACGCTTCATGATAGACTTATTAAATTATTTAGCTAAGAGGCTTTTATATGAGTAATATTGGTTGAAATTAACCAAAAAGGGGTTTAATTTAGAAGTATGTCCTTCGAAGGGGAACACAGTAACAATTTGTACAATTGCTGTGCGAACATAAATTCACCAAGTTGTACTGCGCATGTAACACAAGCTAGTTAGGGGCTTGAATTCCTTATAGCATTGATAAAAATAGACGATCCCAAACGTGCAGTGAAAAATGATATACCATTGTGCTCTTGGAACTGCGAATCCTAAATGTGGACGATGGATTAACTCATGCAATTCCTGAGATTTCCCCGAACTGCAACTGTTGTAATTCAAAACGTAAAACGTGCCCTAATATTTAAGACTCCATGATAGAACACGACAGTACCAGTCCACAAATGCCTACAGTATCCTACATAGACTTGACTTTGAAAGTTTAAGAAATTATCTTTGGTTTGGATAACTGCGTCCAGATTTTTCCACCAGTAAATCTCTGAATAGGATCAACCATATACAATATTTTTATAAATCGACAGAGTACAGCCATGACACATCCCAGACAGTTGGAATCAAAAAAATATATATTCACGTTTTAGTTTGGCTTGCTCCATATCTATGGACTCTATTAATATTATTGATGAATATATTCACTTAAATATAATATATACATATACCCAAGACAACGAACGTATTGCGTAAAATAATAATAGCACCTATTAATACATATCTATTACCTATACAATTTCCCAACAATAAAGAATACATAGGAGAATTAAAAAGAACGTAGAAATTCAGGTCAAACAAGTTTTGAAGTTAACTCGATTCAATGGATTACGATTTTATTCCAGTTCTTTCAGGACTTAAACGTGTCTTAAAAGGCGCCACTTTAACAATGCAGCGTGTCTTGAAAAAACTAGGTGAGATTGGGTATCCGATTTAAAGAAATGTACGGATTGGGAAGCAATATGTATTATTAATCCTTTTTCAGTATATGAATAAATGTTACTAATAAATTAAAACTTATTATATCCTCGCGAGCTGCGCTCTACATTTTAGGTACATCGTTTAACTTTTAAATGAAAACAGAGACCAACGAGCAGGAGACTCACTTAGGATAAGCGCCCATGGACATCCCCAGCCCTACTAAGCAGCACGTCGTTAAATATCTTGCCTAGTCTGCTTGAGAGACGAGTTTAAACTCCTGGTGGTGCTATATTATTATTTGTGTATGGTAGGCGAATAAGACTTAGCTGTAAAGAGAATGATGAAATAGATGCGTATGTCTTTTCTTAACGTGTATTCCCATTTTAAAGTAGGAATCACTTTTATATTATAATTAAATAAATCGAAAAAAAATTATATTTAGGTATAAAAGCGACATCAACTGAAGTAGTTCGCAGTATGAATAATTAAATGAAGGTTAGGAATTTTTTAATTAGAGAAAATTTCGAGTTTTTATCAATCTCACCTTTGTATGTTTAATTCCGTATAGTCGCTTAGCAGCGCACATATATTACCTCGGCGCGTTATTCTTCAGTTAGGACGTCAATATAAACGGGGTTTAGTTGAATGTAGGTCGAGAGGCGCGTCCACATCCTACGTGCCAAACCCACACAAATATCCTATCTTACGCGGTACACACACACGCATGCCGGCCCCGTTTGAGAACTAGGCCGAAAATGTCGCGCATGCGACAGACTACGACAGCTGTACCCTTAAGTAACAGTATAATAGAGCCGGACTTCTAGCTTTACTAAAATTATCATTGTTCCTTGTTCAATCGGACAAAGAACCTACGTTAAACTTTGAAAGTGTTTAGGACGTAGCGATTTAAAATACATATATTTATTATTTCTTAGGTTTAACAGGTCACTTTGTTTGATATCAACCGCTAAAGTATTATTTTCTCTCTTTATTTAGTAAATTTAGTAGGAACCATAAAAGGCTATTTTTATTAGTTTCTATTCTATAAATATTTATTTTTATATATTCTAAGCTGTCTTGAGTAGTAGTAGTAGTCTTGAAGTAAGTCTACAAAGCTTTCAGGTATAAATAACTAACCAATTTGAGATAAACTAGAAACACAGAGCTTGAATAACGACAAACTTATCCTTAAACTTTAAATACTAGGACCCATAAAACATTTGTCATAACGGCTATTTCATTCATTTAACATATAGCAGATTATTATTACATACCACCGCAATAAATGTGGGCCCCGCTACGGGTGGCCGATCAGTTGTAGCGATCTTTCGTCATTTTCTACAAGTAGGCACTTACCTACTTAACTTACAGCTCCTTTATAAAGCATTAATAATTTTAACCGAGACTCAAGAATTTAGAAATTCTCTACAAATATTTTTGTTTATAAATAAAACAAGTTATTTAGTCATCATTATAATTTAAATTAATAATAGCTAATGTTGCTTTAGCTGCATCTCCATCGGCATTATCTAATTCCTTTTGTAAATCTTCAAATTTAGTCTCCGGTGATCCATTGAGGGCAATTTTCATTTTGAGCAATTTTATGGCAACATGGATGTTCCAATCTGTAAATTCTAAAGCTTCGAGGCATTCTTCTGGTGGGATCTGTAAAAAAACGCTCTATTAGGGAATAGGTTTGACAAAATTCACGATATATCACAAAGGGGCGGTCTAATAAGATATCACGTGTATTTATATACCATTCAAAACCACCTTTCAACCTTTCTGTCCAAACATTTTTAACGTGACCTTTAATTACAAAATACAATAACATTAAAATTTATACGTTAGGATAAAGATATAAGGATAATTTTAAGGATATTATTTGAAAAAAATATTTTTAGATACTAAAAATACATCACCATCACATCATTACATGGTTAAATTAATAACGGTCACTTTAGTGGGATACACTAAATCAACGTCAAGTAAAACTAACATCACAGTACTTTCAGTCCATAATAAACATTAAAATTCACGATGAAACCAGCAGCTGTTTTACAGTGTACAAGGGTGAGTTACCTTTTATAGTTTCTTTTGTGTAAAGATTATTCACATGCAGCAATACAAGCATGATCAAGACACATTATGTGATAAACAAAATAAATATATTATTCGCTCTCAAAGTGTCTCCGTTATTACACTAAAACTAAATAAAACGTAATAGTTTCTGTAACATACAAATATCCAAAAAAAAATTTAAATGAATACCTAGGTATATTCATGTAATAAATTTAACTTAATTTACATAAAACAAGGCAAACGGAACGAAGGCTCCCTAGTACAAGACATACTCCGCTAATTGAAACCTCTAAACCCCAGTTGATCGCGGGACCGCTGGCCATTAAAATAAGGCAATGTTCCGCAAAATGTGTACCGCGGCACGGGTTCTCCTTGGTGTACCTCGGAAAAATAAGGTTGTCTTATAAACTTATGTTAAGTAATAAGTTAGGGTAAGAAAAATAATTTGGTATACATATATCTTCACGCGAGTGCATGAGTAAGGATTCTTTTTACAGTACGGAGCAGGTGGGCCTCTTATATGGTAAGAGAATACCGCCGCCCATTGAAAACCGTTTTTATTTCATTGTTTTGGTACTTAATAAATAAATGTTGACTAATATTAACATAAGATATTTTTTGTTTGTTTGTCGTGTACCTTTAAAATTTAACCTTTTCATAGACGTACCTTGCACACAAAAAGTTTGCGGAACACTGAATTATGGTACGCTTGTTTTGAAGGGCCCAAAGTTGTACAGGTTTAAAAATATTAATTATATTATACTTGTAATATAAATTATTAGTTAATGTCAGCATTTAAAATGAGATGTTATTTTATTTTAATGAAGTAATATGTAACGTACATGAAAATAAAATAAATGCGTTATGTATAATTTCTACATAAGATTCCGTTGTCAACACAAAGAAAACTATATCATTTTTATACAAAACAATCACGTAGTTTATTTGTTAAATCTATGAGAACAATAGAAAACAACAGCAAAAAAATTGGTTAGAGATATTTCCAAACCAATACGACTTGACGGCCTTCAAAAAAGGAGCGTACTTATCCGTAAAAGGCCGGAAACGCATCGGCGGCTCTGCTAGGGCTGGGGATGTCCATGGGGAGAGGACCGAGATGGGCCTCCTGCTCGTGTGCCTCCATTTTCAAATAATCCATTTTCATATAAAAGGTATACCTGCTTCTTAAGAACTTTATTCATGATTCTGACTTCATCAGATTCCACCCCTCTCTGTTTTGAGGAAGGCTTCCTGTCTGCAAAATGGAGAAGGTCTTCTACTGAGACGTGATCTGAAAATTACAATAATACAATTACTATTTTGTACTGTCTCAATATAGGTGTTAACGAATAAAATACTACTGTGAAAACTATAGTTTCTTAGCTTTGTTAAAAGAAGTTTGTAAAGCATGTGTCAAGTTTTACAGTATAAGGGTTAATTTAAATCAAGATTAAATTTATATTTTGAACACATGTAGATAGAGCTTTTATTTCATCTATTATAGCCGTATAGAATTAAAAAGACTATTCTTTTTAAAATAAGGTTTGAAATACAAAAATTTACTATAATAGATTTATAACATGCATATTTAAAGTCTACAAAATTTTGAATAAGTAAAGTGTTAGTAAAAAATTTTAAGCAGTAAACAAAAATTATATAATAATACAGTCAAACCTGGATAAGCGAGAGGTGAAGGTAGCACAACCTCATTCTCTCTTATATATATATTATAGAGGTTTCTCACTAACCCGAGTTTCTCGCCAATGCAGACCCATGGGCAGCGTTTCTCTCTAATAGAGGCACGCAGCAATAACAAGTACGTACAAGTCACAGACTTGCTGTGAATGTAAGCGAATGTAGTAATATGCACAGGATATATGTTTTTAATGGTGAGTATACGTTATGTTCATTAGATTTCGACATTTAAGTATTTCATCAGGGTAGGTGTCAAGATCCTTACGAATATAAAACAAAAATTCATGCACTATGTAATTTTTATTGTCGCTATAGTTCCTCCTAAATAAAATAAATGAATAAAGCACGACTGTCTCACTCACGGGGGTCCATGAGGGAAAAACGATTCTCTCTTACAGAGATTTCTATTTCTCGCTAATAGAGGTTTTGGGATTTTAAAATGACGGGTCCTGGCTATTACTCTTACTTATAGAGTTTTCTCACTTACCCAGTTCTCACTTATCCAGGTTTGACTGTATATCAACCATGAGATAACTATACGTATTTACACATAATACTCAGCGTGAAACGGTAGCTGTACTTGAAACGATACTTCTATATTGCTACCGCTGAGTGGGGATATCAGAGGCTTGAAAAAAAATGTCGTTTATGCGGCGTAAAAAGCCGGCAACACACCCGATGCGCGGACTGTGCCGCGGTTGTTTATGGGCGGCGGTGTTCTCTTACTATATAGGCGACCCACCTGCTCCGTTGTCAGCGATAATGGTAAACAAAAAAAAATCCAAAGTTGTTACAAACTTTTGACAAACCCGGTTTGAACTACAGTTGCCATTTCAACCTGAAGTGTTCATATTCTTGCTTGATTCTGTCGTTATTTATGTAAATATCATTATACTGACATTGGCAACATTGTAATAGCTAGCCACAGAAGCCAAAAAAAATAAGAAGAAACTTAAAATTTACCGCTGCAGGTGATCCAATCAAAAATAAACCCAAGTTTTCATGAATATTTTCATAAATAATGTATGAAACTGGAAAAAATGTTTATGTTAGACGCAATGTCAGTATATTAGGATTACACTCACCTTACACACCACTCCTCTTGCCAATAGCCTCACCTTTAAGGAATACTTCTTCGAATATTGGATCTTCCCCTTCATCCGTAGTGGCGTCTAAATTACTTATATAGCAATTGAATGGGTTATTTGACAAATCCGGTACAGCTACGTCCACGTATGGCGTACAGAATGGGTTCGTCGCTGCTTCAGAAGGGCTGTCGCGTACAGGGCACTCAGGTAATTTCTTTTCGATAACAGCGCATATATTTTGATAGATGGCTGCGGAGGCAGGTTCCTTAGGCACAGCTCGATGCGTGACCGGCTCGCTGCTCGATGGCAGGCGGAGTGGATGCTTGCGCACGTGACGCGGTTTGTCAACCAATTTCGGCTTAGTAGCACGTGGAGGTAATGGTATCTCGTTGCCCTGAAATTGTTGGGATACATTTTAGATTGGCATAGAAACGAAGTATTAAAAACTACCTTTCACCTTTCTTACAAAGATCTCAAATCTAACAGTTTTTAATTTTACATATTAATATTGATATCAAAATATTTATACACCACCATTAGTAGCTGACTGTTCAACTCCCTGCGAGCTACTGGCGGCGCTCGTTAGAAAGCGAGCTTAAGACGTGGGAGTTGACTGGAATGAGGCGAAGATGGCGGCGCTTGAGTGAGGGGTGTGGAAACAATTCTGCAATGCCCTAAGCACCCCCGGGGTACCTAAGCACTTATTGGCACATAAGTACCTAAGTACTATCAATTAATATCGAAGCCAATTAAATCAACTTACATCATTATTTAGAGTATCAGCAATCTCCTGGTTTACGATAAACCTGAAACGTTAAAAAACTAATCAGAACCTTTACTCAAGGGAATACTTAGAATAAAAGAGAAATTGGCAGATATTATATAGAGTAAAATAATTTAACAGTACTTAAAAGCACTGATACTTTATATTAATCAAATTATGTATTATGAGATATATAATAGTTTGTTTTATTAACTCGAATACTATGAAATCAGATTGAATTGACAAAAAATAGGTTTGTATTAGAACTTGTTTGAAAACAATATAACACTCACTCGCTTGAAGTTGACGGCAGAGAGTTGAAATTCGCTCGCAGCGCTTGATTTCGGGTCTCTTTAGGAATGGTTGAAGATGATGCTTTGTCTTGAGGCAATTTAATGATGGATATTGCAGGGGTTGGCTCTTCAATCAGACTGGCATATGCCATTTTCGACTCTTCGGTTATTGTTTCCTGTCAAGCAAATTAAATGAGTTTTTTCAATAGTGGAAGTATAAAATACTGTCATATTCCAATTTAAAACTTCTAGACTAAACTTCTAGCGTGTCGCGTTGAAGTACGCTTCAAAACGGCTATTATGAATATCCATGAGTGGAACAAAGGCAAAAATATTTTCCAAAAACTACAAAGCATTACGGTTTTCCCCTCTTTAACATGACATGTCTTTAATCACATAAAAGGGCAGATCATGTAGTATATTAGAGCTGTTATCTTAAGAAAAATCGCACTAAATATTATACCTGGATATCTGGAACGCTTTGGGCTTCCTCGCTGAAGTTGCGTTTTACTGAAAAACGAAAACTCAATTGAACATTTTTTTTTTTTTGGAACCAAAAGCTGACATGGCTTATTTACTATTAAAGTAGACATCAATTAAATATAGCTGAAAAAGTAACAGCATGTCGGGTTTTGGTCGGTATTCCATTCCATTTAGCAATCAAACAACAAGGGTTAAAGCTTCAGGTTCTGTTATTTGTGTTCTAAAGAACAGAACGGTTTTTAGGACATGTAAGTTTCTTGGAATTTTAGATTTGTAATTTTGTCTCAAAAAATTCTACAAATCACTTTCATGTCGTTCTGATATAAATCACGGGCATGAAATCTCATCACTACAAATTCACAAACAGGAAAAGTTACAAATACTACACAACATTCAAAGGGGTACGTACAACCTGTCTAATCTAAGAATATCGACACAAATGACACAGGCACACAGAATACTCAGCGAGAAACAGTAGTTGTACTATGCTTCGCGGAGTGAGGATGACAAAGGCACTTGAAATAATATCGGTTAAGCTTAAGCGGCTTAAAAAATCCGGCAACACAACCAAAGCGCTGATTATGGCGCGGTTATCCATGGGCGGCGGTGATCCCTACCATAGAGGAGAACCGCCCCGTTGCCCGCTACATCATACAAAGCATCTATAACAAAAGAAAATAATAGATTGGACACAAATAGTGCAATACTTCTAAAATTCTAACATTGATAAACCTAATGTTTCTAATTTCTACCTCCTTCATATAATTATTCTTATGCGGTAATGAGCCGAACAAGGAATTCTTATTCGATTTTCTGTAAGTAAAAATATATTGTTAGAAAATATAATCTTTAATAATATCTTATTAATAATGATAATAATTTCATATAGAGAATTGCAATATATAGGCGGGAGAGATGGCTGTATTAAATCCATACTTTTCCACGAGTTGCAGTTACTGTAGTAACACCGAGATTAACTGATTAAATGTTTTTGATTAATATGAAATAAAAAGATAAATAGAAGAGATATAAAATAGAAGAGATGTTGTCGATTTGAAATTAATAATTTAATAATTTTAACATATAGTACATATTAAGATAGCAAAAACAGACACCGATCTATAAATATTTAAAACTCCGTTAGATTTGTGTGTTTCCGGCTGTTTTTATTAATTCTTATAGAATTTGTAGTTGATTATTGCATTGGTTTTCTATGTAATGTCTATTTCAATATTCTTCGTGTAAATGTCTTTAAATTGGTTTTGTGACTCAATAAAAATCGTTAGATATGTGATGCAGTTATTGTAGAAGCAACTACTTTTATATAATATTGCATTTTGGTTTATAGGTTCAATAAAACTAATGTAAAAAAATTACCGCTTGTTTCCTTTTCGACTTCATGATTATTGCTATGATGAAGGGAAACTAAAGGGAATTTAAAATGAAATTTTAGTTTTTCACTTGGCGACGTCGGAAGTTTATTTTCATCCAAACCCGTCATTGATCTGAAATTTAAGGACAAACAGACATAAACAGAGAAATTTGATGTTATTTAGAAGTACCTTATTAATTATTATTAAAATAGTATTAAATAATAAGAAATATACGTGTTCACCCGTGGGAAAACAATGCTGAAAAATATGCTAATGCACAAATTGGGCCGTCTCGTCCGACGTGATATCGCGGGCTTGCAGAATATTCAGCGTGAAATTGTAGTTGTATTTGAAACCGTGCTTCTACTGTGTTTCGCTGTGTGAGTGAAGTCATCGCAGGCTCTTAAAAATGCTTCTTAAGCGGCGTAAAAAGTCGGCAACACAACCAATGCGCGGTGGTCCATGGGCGTTGGAGTTCTCTTACCAGGAGTCCCACTTGCTCCGTCGTTCGCTGTACCATAAAATAAAAAAATGCATAGGATTATTATAAATTTATACTTAGAAGTGATTTCATTCGCCAGAGCCACGGCTGTATCCAATGTCTTTGCATCGTGG
>DWCF01003311.1:0-20121 GCA_018230265.1 Delias oraia
TCGCAGCGGGTGGGCGTCTTTGAGGGAGGCCTATGTCCAGCAGTGGACTTGAATGGGCTGATGAAGAAGAAGAAGAAAGAGATTTGATTACTAATAATATATTCAAAATACGAAAATACTGTTGCCCCTACCTATTAATTGATAGAAGTTTACTTATACTGTCAAAATACGTAAATAAATATTTCATACAAAAATTGTTATTTAGAATGAATGTCTGACAACTGACCTGTACTCCATCGATAGCGTCTCCGTCATCATCGTCATCTGGCTGTAAAATTAATTTCAATTACTGATTAGACTCGGCGCTACCATCTAGTAATATAGTTTTAGGCATTATTTTTCTATACAAAATCATGAATTGGAATTTGTAATGTTTTTTTATTTCCTTAGGATCTAGACTAGATGCTTACACTCATCTCTCGATTTCTCTCTCTCTCTCTCAGTTTCATGTTGTTACGAAAATATCCAATTACATTTTGAATTAGTATAAATTATAACGAATTGATTAGCAATGCCCTCAACTATCAATACAAACAAATCAATATATTATAACAACGATATAAGACCTTATGACAATGATATGTTAGCTAATCGCTAAATCTCCCGTGGGAGATCCATGCTGACGCACAAATGGGTCGGCTCGTACGAAGTAATACCACGAGCTCATAATACTCAGCGTGAAACGGTAGTTGTACTGTGTTTCACAGAGTGAGGATATCGGATGCCCTTAAAAGTGCCGCTTAAGTGGTGTAAAAACGCCGGCAACAAAACCAATGCGCGGACTGTGGCGAGGTTGTTCATGGGTGGCGGTGTTCTCTTACCATATTGGAGATCCACCTGCTCCGTTGTCCGCTATACTATAAAAATAAAAAAATCTAATTTGTTGAGTAAATAAATGTATTTCTCACATGTGAATGGAATAAATTAGTTTAGTTTCCAATTACCAATTATTAAAGCAATATAAAATAAAGACTCACCCTAGGCGCGGCTAAGACCACAGCAAGACACAGACTAAAAATAAACAGCCTCTTCATTGTCTTAACTAGAAATGCTAAAAAGTCCGCACACTTCCATATAAATATAACCAGCGTGTAATTCTTAATTATTCTGCAAAATACCATTATATGCTGTGAAATTGAACACGATTCAATTAATATTCTCGAAATTTACATTTTTAGTTATGGGTTATGGATAGGATGTAATTTAATATTAGATAAATTCTACGTTTATTGTTATTTATTATATATCAGTCAATTATTATTGAAATATAAATTTATTTTATATCAATAATATTTTTTTTATAAAATAGTAGACAACGGAGCAGGTGGGTCTCCAATATGATAAGAGAACATGGCGGCAGCCCATGGACAATCGCGGCACAGTCCGCGCATTGGTTGTGTTGCCAGCTTTTAACGCCACTTATGCGGCATTTTTTAGGACCTCCGATATCCTCACTCACTCAGCGAAACATACAAGTATCGTTTTACGTTAAGTAATTCTGTGAGCCCGTGGTATCCCATCGAACAAGCCGGCCCAATATGCAGCAAATGCGTCAGCATGCCTCTCCCACAGGTGACAAAGCTGTTATACAATTGTAGGATTTATAATAAATATCTAATAGTGTGATAGACAAATTTAATACTGTATAATAGTTTCGCGAATAATAATATTATGTGTTTCACCATGATGCGTCAATTAAAAGCTGAGTCAAGAAGCAATAAACATAATAAACTCTTTCAATAAGCCATAAATTGTATACATCATCTATTCAGAAAAATTGCAGTAGCTTTTATTTTTCACAAAACAGCTATTTTCATTCATTTGAATAACTAGAACTCGGTTCGTTCATTTAAAACAAAGGTGAATTAAACATGTGTTCTAAAATATCTACCATTAATCCTAACGTATTGTAAATAGGCGGGAGCCGGGAACGATCGCTCGTTACCTAGCAACTGTTGCTAGGCAACTGATCTAGAGTAGTATGGTACAGACTGTGCTACGTTAAGTATCAACAGAACATCATAAAGCATTTGTTATTAAGATATTAAAAAGTCTCTAGACTGTATAATCTAAAGATCCTTATTAAATTTACAAAAATGAATTTTTGATTATTCCACCGCTAAGGAGCCGGTGTTTAATATAAAAGAAGAAATACCAGTATTATAATGACCTATTTTGAATTAAATTTATTTGTTTCACAAGATCCAAACATTTGAATACTTCGTTGAAATAATGTTAAGCAATATAGTTTTGTGTCATAAATGTGCTTGCACAGGCTAAAAACTGATACATCTATACGAACATTAGTCTATAAATATCTCCCAGACATCACGACGCCAATGAAAACCCGTTTTCCACCACCCTCTACCATGTCATCGATACAGCGAACCATATTCTCCGTCTTTAGCATCTCCGCAAACACGATATTAATATGGCAAAAATATCTGTTCTGAAATTACTCTAATCTTCATACGTGAAACGTAATATTACTGTGTTTCCCGATGTGAATGAGAATATCAGTGGCCTTTAAATAACGCTTCAGTGGCGTAAAAAGCCGGCAAACAATCAATACGCGGACTGTAGCGCTGTTCTCCATGGGCGACGGTGTTCTCTCACCATATAGGAAACTCATCCGCTCCGTTATCTGCTATACTATAAAAAAATACGTATTTCATATTGTTTCTTAATTGGTTTCTTCTTTAAAAAATATATTTCTTTTCTTTGTTAAAATTAAATTAACCGTCATATTATTCACTTTTTCTATTATTAGTTTATATATAGATATATAGTTTATATAGAAATATGTGACAGATGTCATTAAAAATATGGATTTTTTTCTAGTGTATTAATAGATGAAATGAACATTAAAAGGTTCATAAATTTAAAAAATAAACTTTAAATGTATTTTATCTATTTTTAGGTGAATTATATTATAATATAGTTGTATTCTATACAATTTGTATATAAACTTTTATTTAATAAAATATCTATTATTAGAACAACATTTCGGCGAACTTAATTTAATTTACGATCCCTAAGAAAATTGGTCTTATATGCTAATAAGACAATCGACGAGTTGCAGAGAAATTGCGTTTTCGATGTATCTAATAGGAACTAAATTCACCTCTCGTTACTTGGTCGCTAAAAATACCTGAGGCTCTCATAGTAACAGCCACATCGTAATAATTTTATTTGCGACTTCCGATGGAGAAGGTATGTGTATTTTTATTGTGCACTCAACCAACCTATTTTTAATGGCTTCAGTGGGATTTAAATAAACCACTTTTCTACTTATTTGTAGATTTTTTATGAAGTGATTATTTAAACTTTTTTTTGGTTTAAAAAGATCGTTTTAATAGATCGTTAGTTTTCATTCGATCTTGCAAATTATTTTAATAAATTAGCTATAAATACTTATTTTATGCCGTGGGAGAGGCATGCTGAAGCATATGCGGAAGTACTACATGGGCCTATTCGTCCGAAGTGATTCCACGGGCTCACAGAAATCTCAACGTGAAACGGTACTAGTACTGTGTTTTACTAAGTGAGTGATGATATCCCTTAAAAATGCCGCTTAAGTGCTGTAAAAAGCCGGCAACATAACCAATACGCGGACTGTGTTGGTGATGGGCGACGGTGTTCTATTAACATATAGGAGACCCACCTGCTCCATTGTCTGCTATACTATATAAGGAGATAAAAGTCCACTTGGCTCACCTAGGGTAACCGAACCTCGGCCTATAGACACCTTGTAGGTAAAAGTACGCTCCAGCAATGGATATTCTTTAAGTATAAATAAGTATCGTTAATGTTAATTTAAGATAACATTCAAGGCCTCATACAGAATTATAGATAATTAATAAATCTAACAGATAATGTTGTGGTATATTCTTCGTGAGAATAAAACAAACAACATTTATTACAAAAAAACAACTTGAAATAGAAATAAAGTATTACCTAATACTTTGGCATTGAGTATTCTGTAATAACACGGACTCACAGAATACTCAGCGTAAAACGGTACTTGTACTGTGTTTTGCAGAGTGAGTAGGAGGAATGAGAGGATATGGATGCCCTTAAAAATACCGCTTAAAAGCCGGCAACACAAACAATGCGCGGACTGTGACGCGATTATCCATTGGCGCCGGTTTTTTCTTACCATATAGGCTTGTCCGCTATACTATAAAAAAAATTTGTTAAATTAAGTACTGGGGTAAGGCAAATCATAACTAAGTTAAACTATAAGACTTGAAATATCTGATTGTTGAACAAAAGAAAATAAAAAT
Organism: Delias oraia; assembly: GCA_018230265.1. NCBI lineage: Eukaryota > Metazoa > Arthropoda > Insecta > Lepidoptera > Pieridae > Delias > Delias oraia. The sequence goes on from DWCF01003311.1 coordinate 4,287, forward strand.
GTTAGTCAGAACACTTAGATTAATAACTACCAGAAATTTGTCGATTTATGGTCATGAAAATGATGACTCGACATTTTTTCCAATATTTCATGAGAAGCGCTTATTCATCTGAAGAAGTCGAAAATGTAGAGCTAACGTAGATCATTTTATATCCTTGGAAATCCATTATAGGATAAAATTACTCAGTAAAAAAGAATTACTATTTAATTAGTAATTTATAACAAATAATTACAAATATCTTATGAAATGTTATTATTAGAAGAGCCTTAAGTAATATTTTTAGTTTTTAAATTGTTAAAGTATTTATTCCCGTGGGAGAGCCATGCTGAAGCATATTCGGACGCACTAATTTATCCAGCGCGTCCAAAGTGATACCACGGGCCGTAGAATAGTCAGCGATAAATTGTAGTTGTACTTTAAACAGTGCTTCTACTCTGTTTCACTGAGTGAGTGATAATATCGGAGTAAAAAGCCCGCAACACAACCAAGGCGTGGAATGTGGCGCAGTTATCATTGGGCTTTGGCGTAGTTCTCTTACCATATAGGTGACCCGCCTGCTCCGTCATTCGCTTTAATATAAAATAAAGAAACCATATAAATATATTGATACATTGTATGTTAATTAAAAAAAATCCAAATTTTGTTTTCTTATATTGGTATATTTTTATATGTATGTTTATATTTAAAATAAAATTGTCTACGCACTGTCTACGCAATTTACTACGCAGAGTGCTAGGATTTATCTAAAGTGTTTATTTAAGAGCGCTGATAGGAAGACGGTGCAATCAAAGTGATAGATGCCTTTGATGCCAGTTCATTGCACTTCATTGAGCTGTGAAACTGAAGTACAAAATAGGCATTTTATTAAATCGATAATTACGACGTCATTAGAAAAAAAATCAAATTCATCTTTATTAAAATTATTATTATTATTATTGTAAATTATTACAAATAATCTTCATTATTTGAAATGAAAAATCATTCATTATCGTCGAACTATATTTTAAATAAATTACTGAAAAAAAAGGAATATATATTTGTTTGTGGATCGTTTTCAGACAAGAAGGAAAAATTCTGAAACTAAATATACAATGTTTTCCGCCAAGCAGAGTCATTTTACATATGTATCCTGTAAATCCAACCACAGTTGTATGTGACAGACTGACAGAATGACAGACGTGCTGATCAATCCTACCCTTATCATACGTCGCTTCGTCAAATGCCATCTGTCCATCTCACCGATTGCAGCAATTTCTTGTCCACTCTGCAAAACAGTTATATTTATTATTGAAAAATTTTTAATTAGATTTTTAAATTAATACTTGTGCCAATTGAAAGCTGTACGCATATTTTATTATTGTATCTCTATGCTTTTTTAAGTTTGACGGCGCCTTGGTGTATTAAGAGAGTCAAGACTTCAAAAGATACAGGGATATCTGTCAAACGTTTTTCTTATAAGTTTCTTCACTCTGACACAATGCCAGGCTCTTGTGCGTGAGAACGGACGGATAATAATCCATTTGCATCGTGCTTTACAAAACGTGCTAAGTAGAGTGTCTCTTTGCCAACGAACTGGTAGAGTATTGATGCCCTTCTTTAAGAAATCAGCTGGAAGGGAGGCAACAAATTTTTCAAAGGTGTTTTGTACTATCTCTCGGGTATTTAATTTTTTTCCGGTCAAAAATTTATCCAAATTCTGAAAAAGTAGTAGTCTGAAGACGCAAGTTCTGGTGAGAAGGATGGATGACGGAGAACTTCCAACACCAGTTCTTGCAACTTGGAGACCTTCTGCTGTGCAGTATGAGGTCGCGTGTTATCGTGCAACGATTGATTGGTTGACTAATTCTAGTTGGAGATGTACCAGCTTCTCCATCAATGTGTTCATTTCTTCACAGTACACATCTGCAATAATGCTCACCCCGTTTGGTAAGAAGCTGTGATGAATCACACCGGCGCTAGACCACCAAACAGTGACCATCAGTTTTCTAGGGGTAAGTTTTCGTTTAGATGCTGAACCAGTAACCAACCAACTTACTGAGCGCTAGCGGTTATCAAACAGAATCCATTTTTCATCGCAGGTAACAATTCGGTTAAAATTCCTTCATTTGTTCCCTATGCAGTGAAAGGCACATCTCGACGCGTACTTCACGCTGACGATCATTGAGTTCGTGAGGCACCCATTTGTCAATTTTTTTTACCTTGCCAATTTGTCGCAAATGGACCAATATTGTTTTGACGCTAACGTCGAAAACTGCTGCTGATTCAGCCGTAGATTGTGTATCATCACCTTCCAAAATACCCTTTAATTCGTAATTGTCAACCAAAGTCTTCAGACGACCAAAAAGTCTATTCACCAGTTCGAAATTTCCAGAACGGAACCGAGCAAACCAATAACAGGTGGTGCGTTGGTTTTTAGTGTTAGCTCCGTGAACGTCGTTGATGTTGCGTGTCGGTAGTGCCGCGTTGTTGCCACGACGGTGCCACGACGGTGCTTATATTCCATAATTACTCCAATTTTTAACGTATCCATGATGACGAAAAAGATTGAAATGCGATGGAATGTAGCACTAACCAATAATCAACAGACTACTTTAGAAAAAAGAATTCCATGGTTTTCAAATAAAACTAATTTGAAATTAAAATTCTTAGCCAAACAAAAATTATTTTTATCTCAAATGGCCAGTACTGCAGAACGGCAATATCATAGGTAAAGACCTATCATCATAATAATATATTACAACCTTTTTTAAAATAGCTATATTTATTTAAGTTCTAAATTAAATTCTGAAATACAGTTTCAATTTACGGTTATAAAAAAGCCTATTTCAAAATAAGGAAAGATTGCTTTCTAATCTTCACCCATCCCGTGTCCTTCATTAATCACAATGAGTGGCAAAATTCTCCTTACTTTATCATTGTCAAAGAATAATAAATTTTTAAAATAACCTAAAGAATCTTTCTATTTCTAAAAACAGTCTTAAAAATACAATGGTTTTTATTAGAAAATTAGTGGGAACATCGTGGTACATACTAAAAGTTATTTTTAGTTTTAAGTTGTATTATTAGTTACAAAATGGCAAAACATATAAAATCATTATATATTATTAATTTTTTTGATTATAAGTCGTAAGAGGCGGACAAAAGACACTTCACCGGAGGGTAGGCAGCAGCGCCGTTTCGAGTACAGCAGATGTTCTGCGATCACCAACCCGCCTGCCAAGGCCTATGTTCAGCAGTGGACTTAAATAGGCTGATCATGATGATGATGATGATGATAAGATATAAGACATATATAGATTATAATACAATATATTACAAAGATTATAATAATAAATATAAGATATAATGTGATTATTTTACTTTTTTATTAATAGGATTATTTAAACAAAACTATTTTAAGAATAAAGTTCACCATCGATCGTTATACTATTATTTGAATAAAGAATATAGGAAAATGAATTATTAATAATTTAAATAATCACTATTGGATACAGGTGTTATAATTCTTTTTGTCTGTCTACCCGCAATCAATAATGTAATTCACATAGCAATTATCAGTAAATAAAATATTAAATTGTATAAAGCAGATATTCAAAAAAGTAGAGTAATACTAAAAGAATTGTCAGACAAGTTGTCAGAGAAAAAATAGAACTTAAACTCTGAAAAACTTTGATGTGAATATATCTGCGCACAAAACAATTCCTAGCTCGTCTACACTCTTTATATGCACATCCTTGGGAGTCAAGCTGAAGCATATGGTGACGTAATGGCTGGGCCTGCTCGTCCGAAGTGATACCATGGGCTCCCAAATACTCAGTGTGAAACGGTAGTTGTACTGTGTTTCGCAAAGTGAATGAGTATATCGGAGACTCTTAAAGAGTCACTTGGACGGCGTAAAAAGCCGGCAAGCCGGCTCCCGGCAGCCGGACTGTGGCGCGGTTGTTCATGGGTAGCGCTGTTCTCTTACCATATAGGAGATACACCTGCTCTATTATCCGCAATGAATAAAATGCATGTAGAAATAGAAATAAAAATGAAAAATGCAATCAAATGATATATTTTGATTAGATAAGGTCGCGACAATAAAAATATACTTTTGCGTGTTCAGTACGTCGCATCGTTTGTATCGCAACAATTTATAAGTTTTAATTCGATGTAATGTCTTTTGAAGACACGAAGAAACCTTAACCTATATTTAGAAATAGTACTAATAGGATTTTAAGATGATATAAAATACATTTTACTTTACTTTTCATAAAGTAAAATCCGTGAGAGTGCCATGCTAAAGCATATGCTGACGCACTAATTGAGACGGCTCGTCCGAAGTAATACCACGGCCTCACAGAATACTCAGCGTGAAACGGTACTCGTATTGTGTTTTACAAAGTGATAAAAGGATATCGGAGGCCCTTAATAGTGCCGCTTAAGCGGGATGAAAAGCCGGCAACACAACCAATGCGCGCACTATGGCGCGGTTGTTCATGGGCAGCGGTGTTCACTGTCTATATATAGGAGACCCACCTGTGCCGTTATCCGCTTTAGAAAAAAATAAAAACCTTTTAATAATATAATAAAAAGAACCTATCGTGTACAAGGCAATATACATCTACTGAAACAATATAAGGCTTTTCCTTGTTTTTTATTTGTTTTGATGCTGAAATTCATCAAATTCACTAAAGACGCACAAGAACCTTTTTCAATTCAATTCATGTAATGGTGAGTAGAGATAGAAAATACAGGGAAATGGTTATCGTATTTTATATAGCGGTTTATACCTTAAATTAGATCTAGTATCTGAATTACATTCTTGTTCTAAAAAAATTATTTTTAATACATAAAAAAAACTGTCACAATTAGTTACAAAGTTCGAGAATTTTAAAGCATTAAAAAGGTATAAATAATAATACAGTAAATTTGATAATTTTCCAAAAATAAACATAATTTAATAATTACTTGAAATTTAAATAAATATTTATAGCATATTTAAAGCACAAAAGTTTTGTGACGAGCATACTGAATTGCAATGCGCGAACTTATGCGAACTCAAGAATTCAGCAAACATACTGAAATATCATTAAATATATGGAACAAAAAATATTGTATGCTATATGGTACTTAATCGCATAAATTGCTTAAGCTTTATAGTATAAATAGGTATCGTTTGTTAAAGCTGTCTTTAATTAATAATAAATGCAAAAATAATGCAAATTATACAATTATGTGGAATTATTAATTAATTATTGCTAAGAAGTCTTGAAAAAGGGTAGTAGTTCTGCGTTACGAAATATGCAATGAGAATCAGAATAATTTATTCTTAAGAAAAGCTTTTATGGGATACTGTTTTGCCATGTGTTATAACTCCTATTTACTCCAAAAGGTCCTGCTGAAGCTAGTGCGAGTCAGGACGCTGGCTTGAACGGTTGTGTTAATGTGCTCATACATTTGGATTATTTATCTGAAATTGGTAAGTACTACTTTATTAACTTTTATTTATAGACCGTCATTAATAAAAACGATTCTAAAATCTCCGTTATTGTTGTTAATAGAGTTGTCGAATATTTATTATTGGAAATTTATCACAAAATATTTATTTAATATTATATTTTACATTATCTGAATACAATATTATCATGAAATCCACTGAAATGGCTTACATATATTTATTTATAGATAATGCTTGTCGTAAGGCATCCACGTGCTGAGATTGTAAAATATAACGTTTTGCCCTTCGTAGGATTTGTCCCAATATTTCATTCAGTTCTTTGTTCACGACTTATTCGAAATAAGACGAATTATTTAGCTATACAGGGAATTCTAATGGTCTTTCCAAATATGAGAAGTTATTTTTATATCTGTATATAATTAAGTTGGTTTTAATGATTTTTAGAATTCTATTGGGAGACACATTCCTTCCATCATAGGACAAACAGAACGAGAAAAACAAATTTGTCATGAAATAGATCGCTTAGTAGCGATAAAGCTGCCTGATGCCATATAAAATATTTACAGTCTCCTTTTATAACGGGTAACCATATAAATATATCCATGTTATTCCTCTTACAACGTATTTAGTCACATTTCTGTCAAGACATAGAAGGTCAGTACGATGCCTTGCAAACTGAAACGTCTTTGTTTTCCGAGAAATCGAACATTGGACCATATACTATGATTATTAATATACTTAACTAGATATATAATATATATCTATTTTTTCACTATTATATTAAATGTGAATAATTAAAAAAGAAAGAAAGACTATAACTAAAAACGGTATAGTAATTTTTGAGTTTATTTATTAAAATAAAAAACTATGTGCTAAAGATAGAGTAAAGTAAAAAGTATTAGAATGAAGTAGATAGTTTTAAATGAATTAAAGACCTTCGCTAAATCCTTGTAAACATTTGAAATCGATATTTTTAATTCACATGGGAAAGTTCTCCGACAGGAAAAAATAAATTGATGTATGTATAATGTTACAGTAAACTTTTACCATTTGTATTTGTCATTTCTGTGTCATAAATGTTTTATATTACATGACATACGCTGGGCATTATACATATTATGTATCAGAAAATATTTTAGGTTTAATTTAATGTTTTGTATGAAAAGTAGGAAATAGTATAGGCTTTTTTAAAATGGGAATAGAACTCTAACATACCCACACCCAATAGACGAGTTATGAGTTTTTATCTATGCATTTATGTGTCAGTCCTAGTCATCTTCTTTCTAAATAATTACAAATTTATTAATTTAAAAGGAATGCTGACAACCAGTAAATAAACATTAATTAAATGACTGAATTGGTTATAATAGATATCTGAAACAAACGGAATTCTTTATCTCATAAGCATATATTAGTACCAACCCTAATAAAAAATGTATGAAGATGTGCCATACTCCGTCTGAGTCTAGACAATAAGTGAGTAAGCCATTCTTTCCTTCTTATTTTATTTGTTTTCTTTCATTTATTGAAACGACATGAGACAATTTTTCCTACTCTCATATTCTAAGAACTTTTCTCTTATTATTGGGTTTAGTTCACTGAAATACTTGAGTAAAATTAATTGAAATTAATTGTAATATAAAGGATTATTTATACCTGCCGGATGTTTAAATAAAACAGTTATGTTATTTGTATAAAAAGTAACTTTAATACTAATTCTACAGGTGAGTATTATTATGAAAAATCATACAAGCAACCGCTACTTATGAATAAATAAAAGCTAATAAAATATTTCAGTTGGGTAGTCAGGCAACATTGTGAATTCTACTTTTTAATATTAAGCCGATCCATACATCACTCGCAAATTTTTACTATATCTACTAACTTACGGACAACGGAAAAGGTGCGTCTTATATATGGTAAAAGAACACCGCCTCCCATGGATAACAGCTCCACAGACCGCGCATTGTTTGTGTTGTCGGCTTTTTACACCACTTAAGCGGCAGATTTAACGGCTTCTGATATTCTAATTCAGGGAAACATAGTAGAAGTACGATTTCAAGTAGAACTACCATTTCACATTTAGTTTTCTCGGATAGCTAGTTCGTGGTATCACACCAGACGAACCCAATAATTGCGTCAGCATATGCTTCAGTATGGCTCTCCTACGGGTGAAAATCTTAGTATTCTAATGGTCTTTGTTTTTAAATATTTCTAATTCATTTGTATATATTATTTGTAATAAAATGTACCATTCTACAGCAATTTATAGCCTCAATAAAACTGTATTAAGAACCTTTAAGCCTTTATAATTCACAACCAGGCAAGCATCGAATTTACAACAATTCCCTTTTAATTCGTCGTTAATTACTTTAAGCTTCAATTAAGAGCTCAGTAAAGACGAATAAATACTCTAGAGGATAGTGGCTGAAATTAACTGAATAGCAATTTCAAAAAAGCAGCTTTTTTGAATAGGCAGTAATTTTTACTTTTTATACAGCAGTAAGTCATAAGGTTTGCCTCTATTAGAATATATATGTGTCACTTTCTGAATTGTGACGAATGAATAGCAATGGCAATACAATTGTAAAGGCCAGGGTGAATAAAACGTGTTGGGCTGTCGATATCCGTATCAAACACACATTACAATTTATAAATTAATCTAAAGTTCTATTCAGGCCATAACATCCTGACGTATTATTTATTGTATACATTGTAACGTCACAATTTAGATTCAAAAATATTCTGAAACTACCTACATTTCATTTCTTAATTATTAACCACATATATCACCGACTTAATTATGCTCTGTCATATCAATATAATATTATTTATGCCATGAGTTTGATAAAGCATTTAACTTCATTAACCTAAACACTTACATAAATTAACAGCAGAGCAGACTTCAGTAAATTTATAATGTTCGGCGACAGATATTTTTCTAAATAGTTTAATAGCGGTGACGAGAAACTAAATGAGTACTGTTTAAAAAGTCCACACATAATGCAACATGAAATATATAGTTTTACTTTAAATTGCGGAATAGCAATTTCAGAAGGAAATGGCGTGTTCGCCGCAGAATGACCTTGATCGATCTCATGTCATCTAGCGAAGGCACTGGTACTAAATTTGATTTGGTATTGCACTAAGTGAAAGCAAATGGTCTTCAGCTGAATTGAATTTCAATTAGGTAAATGATCATCTTAAAGATGTTATCTAGTAATAAATTTGGCTTTATTGCGCCATTTGTAATGTAATAGATAAATAACCGATAATGGTAGGAACAACTATATATGAAAGTTTTAACTCTGCGATAACGGTTAGGCGTAAATTTTATCCAGTAAAGCCTTATTGTCGCGTTATTGCCGTCTGTTGTATTAAAAATTTCTACGTTCACAAAGCAAGAAAACAGTTGGCAAAGTTGAAAAGATTTAAGCAAAAAAGTGTGTCTGCGTACAAACTCTTACGAGTTCTCCAAGTCTTCAAAAATGAGTTTTGTTACAATTTATTCAGTTGCCTTTACTAAAGTAACAGCTTCTTTAAGATTCTTGAATCTTCTTGAAATCATTAAAGGCAACGTCTGAAGTTTTAATATTACACGAAGTTGGAGGGAAGTCTGTTGTTATTAAGAAAGTTGCATGATTATGCTACATTCAATCTTCGGCTAACCAATGTTTGTTAACTAGGAACTTTATTGAATATACATAAAGCAATACGATTTATCTTATCCAGATTGTTTTTGTTTACAGCTTAAGTTCGGAAAACAATTTCGAATTCTTTAATCAATTATATTATTTTATTATGTTTTTAATTTATAGTTTATAATTTAACTAATTATGTTATTTCACAGAATACTCAATGTGAAACGGTATTGTGTTTCGCTGAGTGATTGAGGATATCGGAGGCCGTTAAAAATGCCGCTTAAGTGGCGTAAAAATCCGGCAACACAACTAATGCGCGGATCGCGGTTGTTCATGGGCGGCGGTGTTCTCTTATCATACAGGAGACCCACACGCTCCGTTGTCCGCTATACTTAAAAAAAATATTATGTTGACATAATATTTCTAAGTTAAATTCAATGTCAATCTTCCGGTTACCTTAGACTTTATAAGAAATATTAAGTAGAGTAACATTTTTTATGCATATAAAGATTTATAAAATGTTGCATACATATTTTGTTTGACCTACTTGATGAAATGTAAATGTGTATAACTTTTCTAAATTTCTTAGCAAAAAACTTTTCTTAACACTTAATAAGCTGAGACTTTTGAAATTATGAATGGAACATGGCGAAAATTAATATTTTAAATATCTATTTGTTATTTTATTTAAAAAAATTAAAAAATTATAAATTCAAGCTTCAAATAATTTACAATAATAAATAAGGTACTCGAACTAAATCCTAGTATTACCAAAATTTGTATATTTGTTGGTAATGTTTATTATATATAACTACAAATAGTATAAATAATGATTTTAGCTTTAAATGGTTAGTTTAACTTTAATCTAAGTTCATATTGCTTTCGCATCAGACGCCGGATATAATAACCTATGTACTGTGCATCGTTTCATAGAAATGACTAATGCCATTTTGATTTACGGAAACAGACTGTGCGGAGAGAAACCCAGGCATTGAAATATCTATATTTCTATGCCATACTATTTAAAATGTAAATAATATGCCATCTATATCTAAAAGATTATTCTTTTGATACTTCCACGTCAATGTTTTTATGATATAGTGAACAACGGAGCAGGTGGGTGTACTATATGGTTAGAAAATACCGCCGCTCACGGACAACCGTGACATACGTTTCTACGTCGATTAAGCGGCATAATTTCAAGGGCGTCCGATATGCCACTCCGTTAAGGAAACGCAGTACAAGTACAATTAAACGCTGAGCTTTCAATTCTATAAGCCCGTGGTATCAGTTCGGACCAGCCAGCCTAATTTCTGCATCTGCATATGCAGCATGGCTTTCTCATGGCTAAAAATGTTAGTTGACAAAATATACTATTGGCATTATTAAAACGTATTCTTCTCGATAAATACTACCTAAATGTAATATTGATTAATACTTAATTCGGTGTATGTAAAGTCTAGTATTATTTAGCTTATATTTTAATCTATTTAGCTGGTCACAAATGAGTACTTTCCATGGCATCTATGATTTAAAAATTGTTTTTCATACAATTCTCTTGGAAATAACAATCATGCCGTCATGTTTGAATAGTAGGTATTATGAACTCATATAAAAGACCTGTATATTATGTGCTTTTCAAAGACCAGCATCCATTCAACACCAGACAGTATTGATCGTACGCTCAACTATTTTAAAATTGTACTTAGTTTTATAACAAAAAGTTTTTCAACGACTCCAATGTTCGAAACTTTGTAACACATTTCTACGTTTCAAAGGGTTGTTTGGGAATGTTCCTTGGGAGTTGTGTTAATAATTTCTTTCTATTTTTTTTACCAACGATTATATCTGAACTTTTGGCGGAAGATTTTTTTCTACTAGTATTAGGTACGCAACCTTAACGTTGAATGTCACAACTTACTCGTATGTTATATGTTATGAGTCAAAAATCACAATTATATCTAATTCATATGTAATTGATAAATTGATTATTTATTTATTTCATCTTTAGATATTTCTAATATGTATTTTATTAATTTAAATGTATTTTTGTTTTATGTAGGACATAAAAGATTATAGGTACCTATTCATACTTCATTTTTACGTGATCAAAATAGAAATGAGTCACTACTTTGCTATAATTAAATAGACTGTAATCGGAATAGTTATAAATAATGAATAATGGTAATACTGAAAAAAATCAGTAAATTAGATTGCTCAGAGTAGGGAATAAATCTCTTTGGTGTGGCGAAGTTTTATTATTGACAATCACGCGACCTCCTTTGTCCTTCATTTATCTTTGTTTTGCTAGACTTTATTGGCCTTACTATCGGCAGAAAATAAATAATTGTAGTAGATGATTTTTAACTTTAAACAAAATAGCAAAATGTTGCGCGAAACAGAGCAAAATAAAAGGTTTCAAAGCCTTATTGACTCTTGTATCTAATTTATAATATCTTTTACTATTTTCTATACTTTGTAATCCTAACTAATATTATTACTTCGATTGTGAGTGAGTGAGAGTTTGTTACTATATCTCATCTTAAATATTATTATTACTTTATTGTTGATTTAATTTAAATAGATAGAAAAGAATTTTTAATTAAAAAAGTATGTACATAAATTACCAAAATAAGCCGATTGTGAAACCTACTAAAAATACATTAAAAAATTATATTCTCGAAGATTATAAATGATCACTATACCAGATATTTAATATAAAATAATATCAACTACATACATATTTTATATAATTTTCCTGAAAAAGTAGCTTAATTAACAAGCAACAGCTAATTTTAAAAGCGAATAGCGTGATAAAGTGCCATAGAAAAGCTAGTTTGATCAATAGTGGACTAAATTCAGGCTTTGACATTGCTAGAACTAAGAACTTAGTTTTCGTTCTGGGGCTTTACAATTTTATCTCGGTGACAATGTAAACTCACAGAATGCTCAGCTTGAAACGGTGCTTGTACTATGTTTCGCAGAGTGAATGAGGATATCGGAGGCGCTTAAAAAAGCCGCTTAAGTGCGTAAAAAGCCAGCAACACAACTAATGCGCAGAGTGTGGCGCGGTTGTTGATGGGCGGCGGTGTTCTTTTACCTTATAGAAGACTCACCAACTCCGTTCTCCGCTGTAGAATAAAAAAAGGTTATATTTTGTTTGCTTCGTATAATCAGTAAAAAAGATATCTTGCTTTTTGTGTTAAAAATTCAAAAATTAAGCTTGTTTCAGTTTTATTTTTCTTCCGTAAGTTTGTAAAAGAGGCAGGCATCATACTTTTTTTTAACAGATTTACTTAGCAAGATTTCAACACCAAGTACGCGTGTAATAGTAGTTTTAAATGTTTAAATGTATGTTATTTTTGTCTGTATATTGATACCTTCAATACGAAAGTACCCACAGATATTAAAAGAAACATACTACCTCCGTTTTTTGCTTAGCGATTTCTCAAAAGTTAACTGTTTAGATTCAAGACGAAGAGAAATGGGTGGCGAAGGTATAATTTGTCCCTCTCATATTATGTGCCTTAGGCAACTCAATTTCAAGAAAATTTTGCGCAAAATACGCGACTGGTGAAATAAGTAAAGTACAAATACTGCTACATCTACCTACATAATGTTAAGTAACTAATCCTGAAGCTAACGACAATTAATTTAATTTATTAAATCTAAAGCTAAGTAATAATAAGATAATATAAAGTATTCATATACATAAATTAGCTTATTTCTACTACTATTTAAAATAATACTTCGTTTTTTGTTCGTTTTTGGAAAAATTCAAAGAAAATAAACAAATTTCTGAGAATCCTAATTTCAAACGTAATTCTTAGAAAGAATTACGTTTGACATAACGTGACGCCATGGTGACGCGATGGGGAAGGGGGAGCCTCCTACCCTCTGACATGCACGGAGTGATGCGCGCAGGCAGTGCACCACCGCCTATATAAGAGAAACGCAGGCAGCGTAGAAAGACAGGAACAACCAGCACTGAACAACGAACTTATAGCCGTTCATGTCTAGCAGGAGACTGCGCTAGTCGCTAAAATGAAATTCAGCGCGAGCCAAAAAAACCGTGTGAAGCTTTGATGACTGTATGGGCAGCAGCAGATAACCCTTCCACAAAAAAGCAGGAAGACACAGGCTCGAGCACACTCGGACGTGACGATCGTGGATCGCGAATTTAGTGTCATAGTAATACATCGCCTATAGATTTTGTTGTTGGTTTGTTTTAAAAAATTAGACACCCTTCTGGTCTAAAAGAGTATGTGTATAATTGCACAAGTTAATTTACACTCAAAATCAAAACTGAAAAGTCATTGACCTTGGTCAGACGTATTTAAATGGGCAGACTGAAATGTGTCGTAGAATGGCTAGACAGGCTTAATGCAATGACTGTGTTTTCAAAGTGCCCGATATAGCTCTACCACGATGGCGGTGAATTTTCAACAGCAATAATTATTTATTCGAAAAATATTAGTAATACGTTATAGTAAATACACGGAAAATTTCTTTGCTACTAAAAGATTGACAGCTCTCTGATGTTAAAAAAAACCTATCAGAAACTTCGATCGTTTAAAGTAGAAGCTCTTAGTTGATGGACTCCTCAATCAAATTATTTTACTCAATGATGCAATAGAGTGATACATATAAACTTTTTTCTTGTATATAAAATTATATATGTTGTATATTTTAATTGTATATTAGATTTAGACTGTTTTATTTAAAACTCGGTTTCATCACCTGAAGTAAAAAACCTGATGTAAGTGAAAAAGATTCTCGAATGTTGTTTATTGTGGACACTGGCTACTTTGTTTATTTAATTTAATTTATTTACAGCAATAACTATTCAAATTATTGTTTATTTATCATCATCATCGTCATTTCAGCCGTAAGACGTTCACTGCTGGACTTAGGCCACACCCTTGAGGAAGTGTTTGCCATAATTGTTTACTTATATTAAAACTTAAAATAACACTTCTTACAAAGGAAATATAGGTTATTACGTAACGCGCTAGCAAGATGAATCCTAAGGATCACAATTATTCAAGAGATTTGTATGTATCTATTATTTTCAGTATTTGATCCTACCTACACTTGAATATAAAAATTACGACACTAATAATTATTTGATACAATTGACGCTATAAAACTTCCTAAAAGATCATGAAGAATATCGTAATGCATTTGAGCTAATATCTATCTCATTTCATTTCAGGTACCGGACTCTTAAAAAAGCAATGTTATACTCCTAAAACAGTAGTTTTAATAGTAGACTGATAATAACGTGAATAAACTTACAGTGAATAACAGTGTCAAAATGGGTTGTAATACAAGTTCTGAAGCCAAATCGAATAAAGAAGAGAAGGATTCACAGGAAAATCAAGCTAACACAGTTGCAGGTAATCCTTTTAATTAATATTCCCGTATTTAAAATAATTCAGTTAATTTAAATTTGCGATATTAATTCCCTTTTCAATATTTGTATAATCATATTTTAATATGATGTAATTACCGGTATAATTACTAGATAATTTTGTGAACCTCGTAGCTAAGTGGTTAAATAAGTCTACCGTGAATCGAAGAGGTATGGGGATCGTATCCCGGTCCGGACAATTTATTCGTTCTATGGAAGGGCTTGACAATGGCTGGTCAAGTGTCTTAATAGTGTCGTACCCGCGGGAGTGCCATTCTGAAGCATATGCTGAAGCACTAATTGGGCCGGGCTAGTCCGAACTGATACCACGGGCTCACAGAATACTCAGCGTGAAATGGTAGTTGTACTTGAAACGGAACTTTTACTGAGAGAGTGAGGATATTGGAGGCCCTTAAAAATGCCGCTTAATGGGCGTAAATAGCCGGCAACACAACCAATACGCGGACTGTGGCGTGCTTGTCCATGGGCAGCAGTGTTCTCTTACCATATAGGTAACTCACCTGCTCCGTTGTCCGCTTTAACATAAAAAAATAGATAGTGTAATTTGAAAAAATGAAATGAGTAATAAAAATATACAAAAATAAATAATCATTCCAGACACAATAGTTTCTTTAACCCCGGCAATTTGTTGTGTTGCCAGCTTTCTGTGATGTATGAGCAGTAATATAAAATGTATACATTATTGTTGGCTTTATTTTATATTTTATTTAATATCTCACATAAGTTATATAATTATAAGTTTCATTGAAGATTATTAATATTTATATTAACAAGAACTTATTATTATTAATTTAATTATTATTATTCCTTTGTAAATAGAAGTTGAAAAAAGATAAGTATAATGTATTTAATATAGCGACATCTATAGATAATAACCACAACTAATATAAAATATAGGTCCTAATTTTATTACTTTTAGATTGGATATATGTCACCTAGATGGCGTGTATCACAACATGCAATTGAAACCATTAGTGACGAGCGGTATCTGTTGCTAAATTTAAAAACCAATGATTTTAAAACTATAAATATTTTTAAAAACATTTCGATATCGATTTAAAGATTATTAAAATACAGAATACTCATTTTACTACTAGTATTATTATACATTATGATGTTATAAACATAAAAAAATTGGTTTTAATCTTTAACGCAATTAATATAAATTAACGGTTCACGTTAACCAAGATACTATATTTATAAAATTTCTTTCATAAAAACAGTCCCTTTATCAGAATAAAATGAAATATGTATGATATTTAAAAAGTTCTAAATTGACACCGCAACAAAAGATTAGCTTCCGCATCGCCCTGAAAC